>DWIE01001543.1:0-10573 GCA_018248235.1 Choaspes benjaminii
CTTGAGCGCCACCTGCGACCTCACCTTGCAGTCTGCACATTCCAAACGCAGCACAATTTTCTTTGTGGTTTTCGCCTAAAAAGTAATCATCTATATAAATATATTCTTACAAACTGGAAAGGAAAAAATAGACAAGTAATATTGTATGGAGTAATAGATTAATTTGTTTTTTTTTAAGTTGCTATTATTGTATAGCTATAGACAAGCAATTCCCATGGTCATTCAATGCAATACACTTTATTATACTTCAGTAAAGTAATACATACATAAAATGACTGATGGCACAAAACTGAAAGTCCATTACTTGTGTTTGCTAATTTCTCTATTTTGCTAAAGATAGTTTTGCACACTGGATAGGCAGAACTTATGACAGAGATTTTGTAACATCTCACATGTTACATCCAAAATAAACAATATTGAATTAATTATAAAAATTATCACTCAAATCACAACTCCATCCCTCTCATGCCTGATTAAAATAGTTTTAAATATTTTGTTTTATAAAGGGGTTACATATGATATTCAGTTGTTATACAAAATGAATACGCAGTACTAACTAGGTTCACATGGGTTCTGGCAAATGAGTAAGTAGGTATGTAAATATACACTTTACAGTAAAATTCTACATACTAAAATGTTATACAGATGATTTTAAAGATTTGTTTTAAAATAAATTAGAATTTTCCATAATACAACGTACGATTTAAGAACTCATTGACAATCTGAGAAATATAAAACAATGTAGGTTACAAATGTTACAATCTGAAAAAGTGTAAACAATAGGCAGATTATATTTACCGCCATGCAATTGCTTAGTTGATTGACAGATTGTTGTGCACATTTGATATATTTACCCGTGCTACAAATTAACACTATATACAGCTGTGGATTAGAGGTTATGTTTTGACCAACGTACCTTTTTCTTGAAGATGGGCTTCGACTGACCACCGTAACCTTGCTGCTTGCGGTCGTAACGTCTCCTACCCTGAGCAGCGTGCCTTTCCTTAGACTTCTTGTACTGTGACACCTTGTGAATCTTGTGTACTTTGCATTTTTTGCAGTAAGTCCTGCGCTGTTTTGGTACGTTCACCATTTTGGCGTTCTTCTGTGTCGGCCAAACGTCAAAAGAGAGATGACACAAGTCAAGTGGCACAAACAGAAAACTTGAGACATTGACAATGACAAATACAATATTGCCAGTAGTCAATACATGGTCTTATGATACCAATTTATACTATACTTGATGTTTAAATTAAATTAAATTATAAAATTAAGATTAAACTTTCATGTTCTTATTTAATTATTTTTAAACTACTTAGAAATAATTATTAATAGTAATATGATAAGTAGAACTCATTCAATGATTTACCATTCTGTGCAATAACTCTCACTTTCAAAAAGCTAAACAAAATTCGCGCCAGTTGTGACAGCTGACAGCAACACAAGTAAAACTTAGAGGTTCTAAAACTAGTTTAGATGAACTAAATGTTTATTTTAAATTAATGAGTATAGTATATTGTACGATAAAGGAGTAAATATTTGTAATAATGAAATTCGCTATACCGGAAATATCATGGCACAACAGAGACCCAGTGTTGAGTGTAGATTTTCAGCCGTGTTCCGAACCGAATGGCCCTGTGAGACTCGCTTCTGGAGGAACGGATTCTCATGTTTTGATATGGTACATATCAACAACAAATTCAGGATCAGTGAATCTAGAAGTGGCAGCGGACTTGACAAGGCACCAGAAAGCCGTGAATGTAGTGAGGTGGTCACCAAACGGTCAATATTTGGCATCAGGTGATGATGAATCCATAATCTTCATATGGAAGCAGAAGACCGAGGAATCTGCTGCAGTTGCGGAACAAAGTGAAGAAGTGTACAAAGAGTCATGGGTCATTCACAAGACACTCCGAGGCCACATGGAGGATGTCCTAGATCTTTCCTGGAGCAGCGACTCCTGCCAGCTTGCATCTGGATCAGTGGATAACAAGCTGATACTGTGGGACGTACACCGAGGACGGTCTACCTGCATCCTGACAGACCATAAGGGTTTCGTCCAAGGGGTGGCCTGGGACCCACGTGGGCAGCTGATAGCCTCTGCTAGCACTGACAGGATTTTTCGCACTCATGATGTGAACACCAAGAAGGTGATATCTAGAAGCAGCAATGCAGTATTGCCATTTCCAAAGGATCACCCATTGCACAATGTAAAAGTCCGCCTCTACCAAGATGATACTTTACAGACTTATTACAGAAGATTACAGTTTAGCCCTGACGGCTTACTTATAGCAGTACCAGCAGGCAGGATAGAGCCAGAACAGGGAAAACTGGACACAAAACCTATCAATGCCGTCTACATTTACACCAGATATTCTCTTAAAGTGCCGGCGTGCGTGGTGCCGTGCGCGGAGGCGGCGCTGGGCGTGCGCTGGGCGCCGCGCGCGCGGGCGGCCCGCGCCGGCGCGCCCGCCTTCCCGCTGCGCGCGCGCCAGCTGCTGGCCGTGGCCACGCGCCGCTCCGTGCTGCTGTACGACACGCACCAGCGCGCCCCGCTGGCGCTCATCTCCAACATCCACTACACTCGGCTAACAGACCTAACATGGTCGGCGGACGGGCGCATGCTGGTGGCGTCCAGCACGGACGGCTTCTGCTCCGTCATCACGTTCGCGGCCGGCGAGCTGGGCGAGCCGCTGCCCGACGAGGCGCTGGAGCTGCCCGAGCCCATGCAAGTACCGCCAGAAGAACCTCAGACGGAACCTAAAGAACAAATAGAGGAATACAAACCGGCATCAGGCACGCCTAAAATAGATTCTTTCATCAAGTTTAAGACACCTTCTCTTGAGAAATCTTCAGAGAAATCACCTAAAAAAAGGAAATCCGAACCTGTACAACAGAAAACACCAGTAAAGATTGATGTGTTAGAAGAAAGTGCAATGCCCTCTTGGTCAGATAACTCCAGCAGTGAAATCATTAAACCAAACCCGACCGAACCTATGGAAGTTGACAAAAAAGATGAAGTAATGATCATTGAAGACAGCGAAGATATCAAACTAGTGTATGAAGATACGGAAGGAATGAAATCTAGCAGTCAATCTCCAGATGGAATGAAAAAATCGGCACAGGAATCTACAGATAAATCACAAAACAAAAGAGATAGCAACACGGATAAAGTAGCTAAAAAATCACCAGAAGCGCAAAAGTCTTCGCCTAAACAGAACACACCTACATCGAGAAAAGCAGACATTAATTTCTTTAAACAAGCGAAGGTGACGGATATAAAGGAGCCAGCGGTGAAGTCGGTGCCGAGCCCCAAAGCGCCGCGGAGAGTCAGTTTCGTCACATTGTCCAGCCCTAAGAATAAGAAGAAGTGATCATTTTAACAAGTTATTTTTATGCCGAATATAAATCATATTAATAAATAATTACATATCAAACTGGTCTTTTAAGTGTATTTTGCGTTAAACAACTGTTAGTGGGGATATAAATACAACATGAATATTACAAATAAGTTAAATTTTCAATAAAACCGAATTATAAAAATTCCTTTTCCATGTAAAAATATCTTGTATATATTCTGTATACAGGTATATGAATACTAAATAATTTTCTGTAATAAATATAAGTACATTTTAGTCTTGAATAGTATTTTGGTTACTTCTTTACTAAGTTGGACTTGACTATAATTTCTTCGTGAAATATATGTTTTCGAGACCTGTTAACATGTAAACACTGTCCGAAGGTTACTACGATAATCATGTTCTACATAATTTGGCTCTAAACCAATAAAATACAAAATTATAAGTAAACATTTAATAAATATTTACAATTGAATGGGATCTTTATCACATTTTACAAATAAAGAGAGTATAATATAACAAAATATATTTCATCAATAGAAAGTCGTAGGTACTCACCTAAGGCTGGGCAGAGCCCTCTCAAATGAAAGATACAGTGGAGACAATGTTAATACTTCCATTTATTCAGATACCGCGGTACATAGCGACACGTCTACTTCTTACCTATCAACCAACTAGTTATTGCTTAGGAGACACCAAATATAAAATTTGCTTTAACTACATCACATCTAGGTACGTCTAATGGAGGGTAATAACAATGTTCTTTACACATACAACACATACATGTTAGGCCAAACTATAGATGAAGCAATGAAACATGACTGCACAATAAATTAGTACATATTTTACAATAAAATGAAATGCAATTACAAATCAAAGTTAATGAGAGCTTTGTCAATTCGAAATTAATGATTCCACATACACAACTCACACCTGTACGTACCTGAAGGTGCAGGCAGAGGTGAAAATAACCCACATTTCGCCAGTTTATGTTTAGGTCGTATGTAGTAGGTTTTTATAAAAAAAATATTGGCCAATGGGTATGCAGTTCACCTCAGCCCCTGACAATCGTAACCAACTCAGAACAGGTCCAGGTTTTGCTTGAAGTCGGTCACAAGTGTTCTACTTGAGGGCTAAGTTGGCTGCCTCATGTGCCCTGTGTGTGCAGGCCACGAAAACCTATTGCCATTTATCAACCAGTTTTCAATCTCCGGGTTTCCTTGAGATTTCCCGGTCAAAAAAACCAATAGCCCTTTCCCCCGACCCGGGTATCAAACCCAGGACCCCTTGCTCGGCAGTCGCGCTTACGACTACCGTGACAACGAGGCAGTCTAAATTATCTTGTAGTATAAAATCAAAATAGTTTTCGGTTTAGTAATTACAACAAGCCCCTATTGTCTATGCTCGATCACATTCATAAAACATTCCATAGATATAATAAAATAAAGATAACGGTTTGTCATAAAAAAGTAATAAGATGTATTATCATATACAGTTCAAAATGTCTATGGCATGTTCTATGCTCTATGAAACATTGGATCGTTATGACGCAGAGAAAATAAGGTCTTGGGTAGTTTGGGCATGTTGTGTACATTTGCCTTGGTGTATAAAAGCTAAGGGTCAATTCACACTGGCACAGTGGAATGGAAGCATCAACCTAAAAAATACACACTGACCTTTATCTCCATAACATAATGCTATTGTACTCTTTTTCCGTATTTATTCTTACTAGAGCCTAATTTTCGAAATGCTACCATAATTAATTAAGGTTTTTTTTTAATGTTAAGATTAAATTTTACTAAATCTAGTAACATTTAAATAAATAAACAATTATTATTATTATAATCATTATCATTATTAATAACACTAAAGCTCATTAAAGCCTACTTAAGAAAAAAAGAGAACAGTTTGACAAACAAGTGAAAAAGGTACTGAGCAATATGCCTATAACTAATTATGCATAGACTCGTCAAGACGAGAAAAAATGTGTCTCTATTTTTTTTTTAATGACGCTACCATTTGTCAACAGCTCCTACTAAAGAAAAATAAGGATCGATTGACAAACTTGAGAATAGTAACTAGTTTGTCTTAGGCTATTTATACATTGACCCCGATATAAATTAATGGAGATAGGGGTCAATATGCTGTATATTTTTTTAGATTTCCACTTCAATGTGAACTCCAAAAATGCCAATCTGCTTCAATGAAAATTGACCCTCCAATGGTCGTATTATTTGCGCATATCGCGCATCTATCGCCTACCTACTTACAATATACCCAAATGAAGACATCTCTATGAGAAACAAGCTCAATATTATATTACAAGTTTAAAGGCTTCAATGACCTCATTTTGATGTGTCCTACTAATCACTAATAAACAGAAACACAATTTGGTTACAATCAAAAACAATCAATTGATACAATATATTTAGAATTAGTTTGTTATCTTATTTGTCACCTACCATCGTCTTCATCTATATAAGAATCACTGATACAGTAATACATTTGATATTGCTCAGGGATACCTACACATGCAAATATTTACTTTAACTACGATTTGGCATCTAATCTATTTAACATTACCACGTCACTACAATGTTCACCTTGAGGTATGATTTGATTTACGGGGGAGTTTGAATTTATTTGATCATATTGTTAACGGTTTCGTATTGAGGCACGAGTGTGAGGCACTGTGCCGGGTCAGTCTTGCTTGCTTGTATCTGGGACGATGGCTACCTCACAGGTAGGCACACGGCGGAGCTTTCATGTCTATCGGTACAGCCTCGCGAATTCGCGGAGTAGTCTCAGCATTTCTTTCCATTTTTCCGTCCTGAAATTAATAATAAACACAATATTAGAATCTATCAAAGTCAATGTGAAGTCGAATTCATTTATTCAAAATAGATTAAGTTACAGTTTAACTTTATTAATTTGAACTTCAAAATACAATACAGCCATTAAAATCCCAGCCCTGCGAAAGACTACAAAGCAGCTGCAATAAGTGAGTCGCCGTGCCTTCCTCACAGGGGTAGGATGAATCGCCCACTCTTCACCGCTTTCTAGTATTATACTGGGAAGAAGCGGCACAACAAACTCTCCAGTACATATCCCCGGCTGTTTTATTTTATTTCCAGGAATTATAATACTATTTGTTAACGCTTGCTAACGTCATCTAGCGGTCCATCATCGGCACGCGATCGTGGCCTGCGGATGCCAAAGCGCAACGGGCGTTAGATGTCGCTGCAGTCGCGACCAATGGAGCGGAAACAGTTTTATTTTTGTATCCGTCCTACCCTAGCTATTGTCGGTCACACAACGATATATAAAACGTATTATAATTAAATTCGTAATGACCTCAAGTAAAGCGACTTGTCAGTACGAATAAGGAGTTCCCGAAGCCCCCGATCCTGAACACTATTATTGCATAACAGCTGCCTTCACACACACAACACAGTTATAAAAAAATAAAGTATTTACTGCGCTCGCCTCATCTTTTATGTATACAGCCTGTGTACACAAACAAACTTTTTATGCGACAAATTATTTAGCAATAGTGACAGTGGTACCCACGCAGAACATACAATCTTTATATTTGTTGAATGGGAATGAAAATAGTAAACGAGCATGTAGGGCACCCTGGTGTGAATGGTTAGGTGGTTTCTGCAGCCCCCTACACCTATAACAGGCCTTTAAAAGATTTATTGTTCTTTTTAAAGTTGGTTACAGTTGCGTTGTTACTCCTGAGAGCTAAGTTAGTAGCTTTCAAGTATCCTGCGTGTGTTAATATGCACACATACTAACATACTAAAACATATTTCATTTGAGTTGTCTCTACAGCAGAATGCAGCTGGTGTTAATATGGATAAACTTGGATTGTTATTGACTACACAAATCACATTGTCGTTTGTCATTTACAACTCTTATTTTATAGATTGTGAATTTAAAAAGGTACAAATAGTAATGGGATGGAATACAAATAATTTCATATTAACTACTATATAAATCCGTAGTCTGGCTGCGTAATTAATTCTGTTGTAAATTTTTTAATGAATATTTAATCTATTCACAGACATCAAATCATAATCATTCCTTGAAAAAATACGGTCTGGATGTACAGGTATAATTCAAGAACGGCTCGAGCGATCTTTATTTTTATATTGCCTGCAGGTGCAAACAAGCAGACGCGCCGCCGGTCTCGAAGGACTCCACTTCCGCCTCCCTCGAGGAACCCCAAGTCGAGTCTCAATAAAGATTGCAAAACGCGCGACGACAAGTGACACACAAGGGGCGCACCTGAGGGCGTACTGGTGGAACTGCGCGCACTGCAGGTCCGTGGCGCAGGCGCGCGCGCGCGGCAGGCGCCGCAGCGCGCCGCCCAGCCAGTCCCGCGCCAGCGCGCGCTGCTGCGCCACCAGCTCCACCAGCACCTCCGCCACCTCGGACAGCATGTACGAATGTAGATGCAGCACTGAAGCCTCAAGAAGCGCATACGTGAGCTCCTCCCCATACATCGCTATTGCGTTTGTAGCCAGTTGCGCGGCGGGCGGGGCGGCGGGCGGGGCCGGCGGGGCGGGCGGCGCGGGGCGGGCGCGCGGGGGCCGCGCGGCGCGCAGCACGTCGTGCAGGAAGCGCATGAGCGAGCTGGAGGCCTCGCGGTGGTCCAGCGCGGCGGCGCGCGCGCCCAGCCGCAGCGCCGCGCCCAGCGCGCCCGACGACAGGAACTGCAGCGGGATGCGCTGCTGGTACCGTATGCAGAGCCTATAGAGATCATCCACCGTATCCGGGTTATCTCGCAGCCCGTCTGGCTCGTTCAGCAGATCCAGCGCTCTCGGCATCAGGGCGTGCAGTAGATGCAGGAAGGCGGCCGCGGTGGCCGCGCTCTCGGGGCTGTCCGCCGCCTGGCGGGGCACCAGCGCGTCGCACAGCACCGCAGTTAAGTACAGGATGCACGGATGCTGTTTACTGGCGTATATCTGTGGTAGCACGTTTACGAATTCGCTCAGGAGCTCGGTGGCCGCTGGACCGGTCGCGCGTACCGCGAACCGGATGGTCCGGCAGGCGCGTTCCATTACCCGTCCGTCTTGTTTGTACTTGTCCATAACCGCGGCGATGACGGGCCAAGCGTCGCGGAAGGCGGGCATGCAGGGGTGGCCGGCGGCCGCGGCCGCGGCCACCTCGGGCAGCACGTCCACGTCGCGGAACAGCGCCGCCAGCCGGTCCAGCCAGGGCACCGGGTCGCCCCCCCCGCCCCCCTCCCCCGCGCACAGCGCGCCCAGGCCGCGCAGCTGGAAGGCGGTGGCCTCGCGCAGCGCCAGCTCCAGCTGGTCCTGCGGCAGGCGGCCTATCGCGGCGGCCAGGGCGCGCATGAGCGTGGAGGAGGTGTTGAGCGGCAAGTTCATCTGGTCGGCCAGCCGCACCGTCTCCAGCAGCGTGGCCGCGTGCGCCGCCGCCTGCGACCTGCACGCGGCGCATATGTTCTGCAAACGGCATTATAAGTATTGGCTTCAAATGTAATTAGACTGTTAAATGTTTATTCCCTAATTCGATTTTCATACTGAGACAATCGTTGTTTCATTTCTGAAACGTCATAGTCTTACTTAAGTTCCAGTAGGACTTTTAATTATTATATGCAGGGTACAATGCATTCAAAGCGTAGTACTATTAGGTTGCCGTAGACACCGCTAGGTATTATTTTAACATAGTGCAAGAATTGCAGTTTTACTCCTGTGTAATAGTAGGGATTGAACTAAAAGAAGGGAAGGGAAGGGGGGATAGGTACAAGTAGGTTTGATTCTCATAGAGTACTCCCACTAAACGGTGGAGAGCACACCCACTCGGGTACCTTGAGGGCGGCGGCGGCCGCGGGCGCCAGCAGCGGGTGCGGCAGCGCGCGCAGCAGCGCCTGCAGCGCGGGGGACAGCCACTCGGGGTGCTGCTGCACCCACTCGCCCAGCTCGCCCACCACCAGGATGCACGTCTTGCGCACCGCCACGTGCGCCGACTCCGGCATGGCCAGGATCGCCTCCACCACTTGCGGCACGTACTCGTACTCCTCTCTGCGGGCAGCACACCACGAAATCACTGTATAAACTTCATCATATATTACTCATAGCTCAGAGGCCCTAACATATCATACTTTATTTTTGTTTATACTTTGATGAGCCGCTTTGCGAACGTGAGGACGCGGGTTCGATTCCCGCGGCGAGACGAATTTTTCACACATTTGTGCCGTGAAGCAGTAGTGTTCGCCCTACTTGTGTTTCGGTGTAAGAGTGTGATAGCCAGCATACGCAGAATTCGAGGCGTTCGATCTCTGTCCTCAATGGTAGCAATGCATCTATGATTACAGATGTCACGGGCTGCAGTACTGCAAGACTGCAAGCCCGTGTGCACAAATGCAGTGCAGCAATAACATAAAATTATATAACAAAACCCAACTGACGGCAAGATGTTCTTGGCGACGGCCTGCATGATGAAGAGCGCCGCCTCCACGCGCTCCCAGGGCGCGTCCGAGCGCAGCACCGACACCATCTGCCGGAACACCGCGCTCGACCCCACCATGAATACCACGTCGCGGATCAGGTCCATCACCTTCATCCGGAACTCCTGCAACACATCGATACCCCTGCACTTAATCCGGTGAATACATACTGTGCAGTATAAACATAAAACAAAATATTCTACTCGTTTCTTATGTTATTAGTAAACAAGTTAGTAAAGTGCTTGCAAATGGCTGCAGTCAAGTTCCCAGGTGAGCAACATCGATCAGACGTGGTCCCACTCTTGAGCTGTATTGTTTTGAGTATCTATAATAGATAGGCAATGACATGACACTGGCAGGCACGATTAGTTGTCTCATTTATTTATTTATTTATTTATAATCTAAAGTTAACATTATAGTTACCTAATCTGTTGTCTTTTTCATCTTAAAAACGAGATTTGTGAAATAGTTCAGTGTGCAGTTGAATAAATCTATTTGTTCTGCTACTAAATTTAGGGTATGTAGTGTCATGTATGCTCTTTGTCATGCTACAGTTGTTCTGTAAAATTTATTGTTCTAAATGCTGAACTTTTAAAAAGGAGTGCCTAGAGGTTTTTTTCTGGCTTTTTTCTCTGGGACCAACTCCCCATAAGCCTAGTTGGGGTAAACCCGATGATAGTAAAAATATGTTAACCTGACGTTCATCAAGTGTACCTAAAATACCTTATGATGA
>DWIE01001544.1:0-10573 GCA_018248235.1 Choaspes benjaminii
AAAATATATCTGCTGAATGGTTAAAATTGAGATTTGAAAATTTGGCGCTAACGCCAGATGTAATACATCTGTTAGAATCTTTGCGGTAAGTATGAAATACTTTGAAATATTTTGGTTTTATGTTATGCAGAAATATTTCCGTTGCTCCTTTTAGACAATCTTATATCTCGTATTTTTTTAAAAATATTTCTTCATGATGTAATAATTATTTAATTCATTTCGAAGGCTTTTTCTTTGTTACATTTTAGTAGACGTAATAATAATAATAAATTTGGAACAAAGCAATTGTCTTCATGTTACACAAATAAAAATCATTATAGTTGTTCCGAGATTAATTAAAAATTATCTATATTTGTAATTTCTTTCGTTTATTTTGACGTTTCAAACTTGATACCTTGTTTTTAAAAAAAATTTTTATAATATATTTGTTTCGAAATCTGAAATAAAATTGCAATAAAATCTCGCAGCGGCTAGTATAAAACTATTATACTTGTGCATGGTGTTATGTGGTGAAGTATTGTCTTCCTCAGAACATTGGTCATCAAATTCATTGTGTATTGTTTTCTTTGACATAAAACTTTTTCACCGGTCACGAGTTATTAATTTAATCATCGGCCATCGAAAACTGCATGCCACATAATACTATGTATATCTGTCAGTGCAGTAGATACTGATTTTTCAATGTCATAAAAAGTCAACGCCAATGGTTGTAAAGGCATAATACGTTGCATTATGATAACCACTTGAGAAGGCGTAGTTACCAACTACCCATAAAAATAATTTTTCGCCAAATATTGACCAAAATTTAACAAAACGTGTTTTAGTCAATTATTTTTTTGTAACTTACACATATTTGGAATTACATATTAAAAAAATTAAATATAAAATACGAGCAAAAATTGTTGTTCTAAACGTGCCTGTACAACTTTATTGGGTTGGCTTTGAACGCATGATGCTAATAAAATACTTGTTTTTCAACAGTTCAGTTGTTGCTCAACGAGTGACTTAACTCGGGGCGCCGCGTGCCCAACACTTAGGTTTGAATTGTATTTGTAAAATAAATGAGGGAGTACAACACGGCGAAGGTAATGACCATTGCCTCAAAAATTTCAATGTAACTATGGAGGTACTTTTTCGACTATGTACTTGTTGCCCATTTGTGTTTTCATTAGAATGGTAAGTACGCAATTATACAGATTGTTTGGATGCCAAATTATCTCCATAGTTATCAAAATGTATCATAACGTAGTGCCATGCTGAAATTGAACGTTAATCAATACTTTTGAACCTGATTACAATTAAATACATTACAAGTTATCCATTCAACATAGCATTACTATAGAATTAAGGTTCTTTCGCATTTAATTTATATGTAATAAATTACATGTGATTTTTGTTAATTATATTTTTATAATTAAAATAAAATGTTCTTGCACATTGGAGATTGCATTAATATTTTGCTTACTAACTTTAGTTTCCATACCATCGTCACGAGTGCAAGATCATTTTGTCTGTTGTATCATGTGCTGAGTTTCAGCATTGTTAACGGCGTGGAATAACGAAAGGCTGCTCGATGAATGTGGTACAGGGAGGATTATCTTCTTGGTCTGATCACGAACGGGCCCTCGCGCGCCCAGTGGCAGAAGATCCAACGACTGGCGCTAAGGCAGTACTTCGACTGCGTGCTGGTCTCCGGTGACCTGCCCTGGGAGAAGCCCGACCAGAACATCTTTCTAGAAGCGTGCAAGCTCCTTAACGTTGAGCCCCGAACTTGCATTATGGTGGGAGACAAACTAGAAACTGATATTAAAGGCGGAAAAGAAGCAGAATTAGGTGGAACTGTGTGGATACCACTTCAAAAGGACGCGATGGAGTCTGATCTTCCTGACTTCACAATCCACAAGGTGACAGAGTTACCCGAGGTTCTGCCCGGCTCACCGAGGTTCAAGCGAGCAACACATGCCACTGTTTGTTGACAACACATCAATACTTATAAGGGGTATAATTTAGTTAATTTTACGTCAGAACACATGTTACCTATTCAATGGTTGTTACCTAAACAACAAAGATCGAAATGCGTTTATTAATAGCCCTCCTCATAAACACAAACCTGGTGATTGGAGTGATATGCAACATTCCACCCATGTGTGTAAGTATAATAGGTATGTAGTACGTCGCGTATTTTTACCTTCCAAGATTTGTTTTTAAGTTTCCAGTAGACACAAGGTACAAACATTGAAATTTATTTACAGTACAAATCAACTTAGATTGTAATATTCTTCTATTTAATACAGTCGGCATCAAATCTGCAGTTGATAGGAAGGAAGTTCCAAAAGCTATGACTTAATTATATAAGTGGACAGACATGTTTTCAACCTGAATGTTATCTGAATGTACTGACAAGTCTTAGAATTGCACTAAAATCACTATAGAAGCTGTTTTATACAGGACTAAGATGCTTAATATACACATAATTTCTATGTTATTTTCAAAATTGTTGGCATTAAAATAATATTCACAGTGCAATATTGTAAACCATGCATAATTCAATGTTAAAAATAAAAATACCAGCTTTCAAGTAAACAAGCTTGTAGACAAATGTTGACATGTTACTCGACTTCATTTGATGCTAACTGTATATTCTGTAACAAAATGTTTCTATGTTTCTTGCCTATTTATTAAGAAGTTTCTAATCCATTGTCATTTCATCAAGAATATATCTAAATACTATGATTTAAATATAAAAGAAATTATTTTGGTATCTATCTACTCTAGTTAGTCTTAAGATCAGTAGATTAGACTTAGACTTTAATCCAAATGTGCTATTATTATTTTTAGGGGATAAAGTATTTTTGTAAAAAAAAACTAACTTTTTAACATTTTTCATACATTTTGCTTTTAGACTAGTCTTGCATCTTCTAAATAATAGACTGTTTTTGTGATACTGAGAATAGACATAATTATTAGTTGATAATTGTGTAGAATTTCACTTATTAGCCATAAGCTAGGTGCTTAAAAATATTTTATGGTGTTAATTTTAAAAACTTTATTTTGTGTTGTGAAGAATGTTGTTGAATTTATTTATGGTTATAAATAGAAATAAATGTCCGTGTAGATATATAATTATGTAGACTGATCTGACATCCCGTGATTAGCAAGATAGAATACTATTTGTCTATTAAAGTCATATTATGTACTTACCTTGAATTTCAATGTTTAAAACTTTAAAACCTTGTCTAATTTTTCTTTTGTTTTAATAGATTATTTTATTTAAAAAGTTGTTTCATTTCTCTTCATTTTAGCATTTAGCAAGAATAGAAAAAATAGAAAAAATGGATATATGAATAAAACAGCCCTTAAATTCTTAGCACTAAATCTATATATATTGGTACTATTATTATGATTAAGCAGTTCTCAACATTTTGGCTTCTCGTTTTTCCTGTAACAATTTCTTCTGCTCCTCTACAATACCTTTCCTTTGTTCTAGAAACTCTCCATATTCCTTTGCATCTAAATGTCGGACCACCTCAATGCCACAAGTCCTGGCTGTGGCTAACAGCATTGTGCATATTTCCTGCAGCGGTTTCCACTCCAGTGTTGGATCTTGTGATTTGATTTTGGCAATTTCATAGATATGTTTTAGTGTTATTTTCCCACAGATTTCTTTCACAGGTGCCATAGCACCTCGATTGACACCAGCAGCTTGCTTCAAGAAATATGATGCTGGTGGCTGATGAATAACAAGTTGGTAGGAACGATCCGCATTTACTTTTACTCTTGTTGGCAATGGGATTCCGGGCTTTATATTAGCTGTTCGCTCGTTGAAATCCTTACAAAATGCTGGTATGTTTATGTTTCGTTGTCCAAGCATAGGCCCAAGAGGCGGTCCAGCTGCAGCCATTCCTGCTGGAATATCAGTCCTTAACTTCGAAGAGTGATCTATTTTATCAGCCACTTTCTTCATGGATTTCAACCGAGCGACTGATTTCGACATTTCAAAAAACTTTTTTGAAACAGATTAAACGGTAAATTTGTATTATATTTTTTATATAATATTTTCAAATAACATAACCTCAAAATCAGCTGACCTGACACTGACAATTTGTTCAGTGACAGTATAGAATGTAACATTTTTTATGAATAGTGCTCTAAAATGATACCATTCAGCCACATTACCGAATTTTTTTTCATAATTACTATAGGAAAGAATGTATTCTTAATGCATACACATCATTGTGAGACAGTTTAATCAAAAGAAAAATAATCTATTTCATAATATATAAAGAACTGTTTAATTATTTCATCACCTATATTAACGAAACGTTGGCCTGGTAAAATTTGAGGATTACTGAAAAATACATTCAAAAAAAATTGTTTCGTTACAGAAATTAATGTGTGTCTCCCCCATAGGATGTTCACCGATGTTCTACTCCGCGCCCAGTCCATACACACGGACTTATTATTAGACATGCCCTAGAATTTGTCTTTGAATGAAATAAAAAAAATTGGCAACATTTTTTGCGACTGTCATGTTATCACTGCATTCGTCGTGCATCATTTTGTCGTCATTAGTTTTGTGGTTCTGTAAATTTAGTTAGTTTAATTATGATAATAGATAGTGCTTTGTGATTATACCTTAGGTTTATATGTAGCATTATCGAATAATCTAATAAACATCTCGTGTCATGACAAATATTGCTCATTTACACGCGTATTGTCATCAAAAATGTGCATGACAGTTGTAAATAATTATTAGACTAACTTATCGAGCAATATGTGGTCGTTTTTCTCGCGAGATCCTACTAAAGATTTCCCATACGAAGTGGGAGATCCTGTGCCAGGATTAGAGGACCGGACTGTGTGGTCTTTCCATAAGGGAAAGAAGAGGGGCACGCAGGATGAAGTCTCGATATTTTTGTACGATGTCCAGAAGAATTCAGAAACTCTATTCGACATCGCCAAAGCCTCACTGAAAAAACTAAAGACTATGAGACACCCAAGCCTTTTACATTATTTAGATAGCTGTGAAACTGAAAAATTTTTATATGTAGCCACAGAGTATGTAGAACCTTTAAGTACTTATATTGAAGAGTTGAAACTAGAAGGATCACAGAAAGACTTGTATCTTTCATGGGGCATATTCCAAATAACAAGAGCATTGTCATTTTTCAACAATGATGGCAATATGAAACATAATAATGTTTGCCTATATTCAGTATTTGTGACATCTGCCGGAGAATGGAAGCTGGGTGGTTTTGAATTCCTCACTGCTCATAGTCAAGACAATGCCAATCCTATACCAATTAAGATATTACCAGCTCTTGAAATATATGACCCCCCAGAGAAGAAAGACAGCACTAAACTAAAATCCGTCACAAAGTGGTAAGGAACAATATATGTATGTGTGGATAGATATAATATCACAATAATATATATATATATATACAAAAAAACATGTACGAAACATGTGCTGTAGGCAAAGCAGCGCAAAAGAAAAATATGTGTGTTGTTGATGATGATTGTTTTATTACTATTGTGTTTTTAATATGAATAGTGGAATATTGCCAGTATCAAACAATGTTACATGTAAATAATAGAATGAAAGAGAATATAAATATAAATCAATGAATGCATTGCCTACATGCACATTTTTTTTCTGCCACTACAATTCACAAATATATTTCATGTCAACTACACTATGATTAGGAACTTTTATACATTTATCAATTGTTATCAATAAAACCCAACAATTCAGTGTTAATTTAGTGTGTCAGTGACCTATTATTTATGAATGATGAAGTAGTTCAGTGACATTGTTATCAAAATTGTTTTAAATTGGCTTCAATTGTGTAATGAAGGCATGCTATATGTATGTATTTTTACTACAATGGATATGCATAAATAAAGAATGAGACTCGTACAACAGTAGCTCCCACATGTAAATGTTGATATTAATCCTTAGATCAACTTTTTTAATGTTGTGTAGTAACACATGGTTGTAACTGAATACTGCACTCCATGACATCTGTACGTCCACAGATGTCGCGCTACTCCCTAGGTCAAAATTCAAATACCTTGTGATCTGTATATGCTGGCTACCCCACCCTTACACTGAATCACAAGTAATGCAAACACTCCTATTTCACAGTACAACCAGGTGTGACAGTCATATTGATCCAGTCAAACATGCATATTCTACCACTCTCAATGTTTCCCAGACAAATTTGTCTCATCAATGGGATTAAACCCACAATCTCATGTTTTACAGACTGCCACATCACCATCTGTGCCAAGGGCATTGTTAAAAATGTATCTTCTTTTATACATATGTTAATACGTCATCATCAGGCAGGATCATAACTTTGGTTAATTAATTTTTCACAAGAGATGAAGAATAAAACTCAAAAGACACATAGTATAGACAAAGAATGGTGTATATCATACAAGTACAACATTCTCCCTTTAAAAAAGATTGTTTTCTATGCACAGAAAGTGAAATTATGCCCACTGAAAACACTAATAAAATAAACTTAATTCTTTTTGTAGTTCCTCAGATATGTGGGGTCTAGGTTGCCTCATATGGGAAGCATTCAACGGCCCTCTGAAAAACCAGCCAGCACTAAAGACAGTAGACAACATACCAAAGCAACTATGCACATTATACTGTGAACTAGTCAGTGCGAACCCTGCATCTAGACCAAATCCTGCTGATATTATTACAAGGTAAATAAATCATAAGCATTGTTAGCTTGGTGCTTGTCAGTGCGACTGCCGAGTAATGAGTTCTGGGTTTATTGATTTGGTATATTCAGTTCGATCTGAGTAGTAGTCCGGAATTTGGAAATGTGTTTGGTAACTGGCAGTCGGCTTTTATGTGGAACCAAAAACATACCTGGTGAAAGGTGGGTAATGTTCACTTCAACCTACATGATAAATATAGCTGTGAGTTACTTAAAGGCAATCATAATTTACAATAAAATTAGTTTTATGTTCTGTTGTCAGAATTGAATAGGTAAAAACAAATTGAAACTGTGCCTACTTCAGTCTAAATAGATTTATCCAATTTAAATTTCCAAACATATTGAGAATAAGCTATTTTCCCTATTTGTACATCATCATGAGTGGTTATCTGCACTTTACCCCATTTTAGGCAACACAAAATAATGTTTTTTTCTAATAAGCAGTTATGATTGACTTATAAACTGAATTTTAATCTGGGTATTTCTTAAGAGAAATATAAGCAATGTAAGCATTGTAACATGACTACAAAATTTGTTATGCCATATAAATAAATCATTTTGTCCAAAAATGGTAGATACCTTTTGTTTTTATATAAGTCTAAATTTTTATATAACTCTAGTGTTCTATATCAATAAGGTTTTATGAAATGAAAGTTTACACAATTTATTTTGTAAATATTTGTTTAAAACCCAGATATCATTTTATTTAAATTATTTGTATAATCAATATGCTGTCTGTGTATCTACATCATAAAAAACAGTAAACATAATAACCAGTGGCATCCATTGTTCATTATATTGCCCAGTTTCACTTTCTTGCAGATGTCGAAAAATGGGTGGATACTTTAAAAACGATTTAATAGACACAATGCTATTTTTGGAAGAGATTCAAATAAAAGACAAAGCGGAGAAAGGGAAGTTTTTTTCAGCATTAGGCTCGCATCTTGATAGCTTCCCCGAGGCAGTTTGTGTTAATAAAATTCTCCCACAACTGCTGACTGCTTTTCATTATGGGGATGCAGGGTCTGCTGTTCTGGCGCCTATGTTTAAGTTGGGAAAATTGCTGTCGGAAGAAGAGTATCAGAAGCAGATTGTGCCCTGCGTAGTAAAATTGTTTGCTTCCAACGACAGAACGACGCGATCGAGGCTATTGCAACAATTGGACCAATTTATCATGCATCTACATAATTCCACTGTCAACGACCCAATATTCGCTCAAGTAGTGCACGGTTTCCTAGACACCAATCCGGTTATTCGAGAGCAGACTGTCAAATCTATAATCCACCTAGCACCCAAACTGAACTACAACAACCTGAATGTTGAAGTGCTGAAACATTTCGCCAGGCTACAGTCGAAAGACGACCAAGGGGGGATCAGAACAAACACGACAGTATGCCTCGGCAAAATCGCAGCACACCTCCATCCACAAATAAGACAGAAGGTTCTAGTGTCGGCGTTCGTGCGCTCCATGCGGGACGGCTTCCCGCCCGCGCGGCAGGCGGGCGTGCTCGCCCTGGCGGCCACGCAGCAGTACTTCTTACTTGCCGAAGTGGCAAATAGAGTTCTACCCGCATTGTGCCCTCTCACGGCTGATCCGGAAAAGCAAGTTCGAGATGCTGCATTCCGCACTATAAAAGGCTTCCTAGGAAAATTAGAAAAAGTTTCCGAAGACCCGAGCCTAAAAGAAGGAATGGAGGCGGACGTGCACACGGCGACGCCGTCGCTGAGCAACGCGGCGGCCACGTGGGCGGGCTGGGCGGTGACGGCGGTGACCGCCAAGTTCTACCGCTCGCACTCCGACACGGCGCGCGCGCAGCACCCCGCCAAGTCCGCGCTCTCCAAGCCGGGCAGCCTCGAGCAACCGTCATCGAGCAGCATGTCGACCACCACGTCGTCGGTGACGTCGATGACGTCGTTGGAACACAGCGAGTCCGCGTCCGACTACGACCCCGATCACTGGGACATGACCGCTTGGGGCGAGATAGACTCCAGCGCGGGCACCGGTGAGATAACTATCTATATATCATTTGTATGTGTTTGTGTGTGTGTTTTTGAATGACTTACATAAAATTATAGAACGGACGAATAGTAATATGACGGGGTCGATCTATTCGCCTGTTTTATTTATAATGGCAACTATAATGGATTGTCAGAATAAAAAAAGATTTTTTGTACATATAATATATATAAATTAAGGTGGTCAAATTTATTTTATCATATCCATTTTTTTAGTTTTGATCCAACTGTGTCAAGATACAGGTAATGTATTTTTTTAAGTGTAATTTTGTCTAGTATTGTGATACTTTCTGTAGCTTAAACTGGTCCACTTTAATCGTTAGATTCAGCTTCATTGACTCAGTATACCATATATACACTCGTATATATTTAGACTACCAAAAGTTATTAGATTTTGCAACCTCTTACTTATTTGTTTTTAATAATTTATGTCAGATAAATCATAGTTTCGCAACCTTAATTTACCACATGCCAATTTGACAACATTTTTTTTTTGTATTTTTTCTATAGACCTTCCTTCCTCTCAATTTTACTTACAATCTGTCTGTCTGATTATTTTGTTTCTTATTTTTCTATTTTCCTTAGTCATCTACTGCCGGCTAAAAATCTCAAATGTTCAAAAGGGGGCGTTATAGTCCACTTAGAGAGCAATTGATGTCTATAGATAATGATAAGTTTGTTACATGAATATTGTTGCTCGGCACAGGCGCGAGCGCGAAGTCCCCGCCCAGCAGCGGCAGCGCGCAGGCCACGCCGGGCCTGGCCGCGCTCTGCGAGGACGACTGGGACAACGACGAGTGGGGCACGCTGCAGGAGCAACCCAGCGCGGAAGCGGAGCTGGCGAGTCCATCCGAGACGTGGGGGAACACGCCGTGGGGTAGCGAGCTGAACAACGCGAGCGCAACGTACGTGCGGGGCGTGGCCCCGGCCGCGCCCGCCCCCCGGCTCGACCGCCGCGCCGCCGCGCACCAGAACAGCAGCGACTCGCTGGCCGGCTGGGAGGACGGGGAGTTCGAGCCGATCGAGGAGGACGCGGACGAGAACAACGCATCTAAAATGGACGAGATGAGACGTAAGCGAGAAGAAAGGAAGCTGCAGCGGCAACGCGAAATGGAGGCGAGACGGAGCGCGCGGGGGGGACAGGGTCCCATGAAGCTGGGCACGAAGATCACCACGCCTCCGCCGCCCTTCTAGCCCTACCCGGGACATATTACTAGTGAACCTTTGCAATATTTTATGTACTCGAGGCGGAATCGGATCCTTTACTAAACGAACAGCAATTGTATACGCCATACATGCCTTTATAATTCTCTCCAATTCTCGTGTGATCCCAGTGTTTGTTGACGTGGGCGGCGGAATCCCACTTGGCACACGATATATTGTTGTGAGCACGCTGTTTTAATACTGACTTGTTGGTAATATCTTGAAATTAACTATGGAATTTGTATGTGTTGCGGGAATGAGAAGGATATAGCCTTTTAGGCCTTGGTAAGTTCGCAATGTTTGATGTCAGACTTATGAGAAATGTCCACGTAAATGGTAATCGCTATGCTTATCTTCGATGTCGGATGAGTCTACAATGGGTCCAGAACAGACGGTAATTATGACAAATGTTTTTTATATATAAGATAACAAGTGATTTATTGCACTTGTTGTTGTCAGGATGGCTTGTCTTGTGCAAAGGTTGACATGATCTTGTGTGCTTGTGAGTGCCCATGTTTGGCTAGAAAGTTTTAAGGGCTAGATGTAATTCCTCTTTATGAATATGCAATTTTTTTAAATTCCATGTTCTATTGTGGTCTTTGTATTGGCGGAAA
>DWIE01001545.1:0-10572 GCA_018248235.1 Choaspes benjaminii
TAGCACCCGTCAGGTTATTCCAGACACGAAACAGATTAGAAAAATTCGTCTCGCCGCGGGAACCGAACCCGCGACCTCACGTTTCGCAAGCGGCTCATCACCGTCTGCGTCATGGAGGTGTCGATTGGTAATGAGAAACTTTGCGTAAAGGTTTTTATACAAAAAATTGAGTAGCAAACGCGCATGTAGTTCATCTTATGTTAAGTGACCATAAAACATGACACACCTGAAACCAACTCTAAATACATTCATCGTTCTGTTCTATTTCTTGCTACTCAACGGGGCTACGTTAGTCGCCTCATGTATCCCGCACCGTTTAAGTTGAAAAGAGCTATTTCACAGCAGAAATAGGTGTGGTGGTACTCACCCGGACGAACGGACAGATTCTACCATCGATTATCCGCAGGTTGTTAATCATATAGCAATACATAGCCCGGATGTTATCGGTTCCTTTGAATATTTTCTTCTAAGCCTAACGTTACTTTCTTTATCCCTACAATATAGCACACAATAATATATTTAAATTAGTGAGAATCACTGTCGAGTATGGTAATAAGCTGAAACGCATTTACTGCTTCGCCTAAATTAACTCTAAATAAAATAGGATCGTTTAATTTAATTTACACCTCTAGTTGTATCACGCACGACGCTTTCGTGAGTCGACAAGCCCGCGTCACACTTGCTTGCTTTTGATGTGTTTCATAAAGAGCGGAGTGGCTCCGTCCGCGTAGGCGTGTAGTCGGTCATTACCCGAATTCGGACGGCGCAGAACATCGCAAGACAAAGAAAGTGCATTTTCCTCCTCTGTAATCGTATATTATTTGGAGCGCGATACATTATTCATGAGAGTATGATACGTGGAGTAAGGTTCACGGGTACGGTCCGCGGAAAAGGTTCTGCGGAATTCGCTGCTCGGAGCAACGGTAGCGTGGCGTAACGGACGATAAATGATAATAGTTATTCTGTAATTATATAGGTATCCGCAATTAATAGCGGCGTGTGGGCTCCGAGGGGAATTTAAGTTTTTGCGGCACAAACAAAAACGTTACCAACGATTTCTAGAGATTATAAAATTCTATGGCATCCCTCGGCGGCCACGGCTTCATTACCGGCCTAATTAAGCCGCTTCTAGACAAACAAAAACGATATAGTTCTGGACTCTTGCGCCCATTAAAGAAATTTTTACCAACAAACTTCGTGAAAAAGTACGTTTTGTAACAAATTGTGGCATATCCCTCATTTTGATGGAGAATCTGACATAATTACCTGGGCCGGAGTCAGTGCGGCATTGCAAAATTATTTTCAGATACCTTTGTACTGTACGATTAATTGCTTGGCCTCTAGCGATGCAATTACAAATGTGGCGATACAAATGGAAGAACACAGGAAAGTATTTCTTTGACTTATTTAATTAATTTGATAAATAGAAACGAAATAAGTAAGACATATAAGCTTCTAGATACACGTTAGTCTGGAACTTCATAGATTTTGCAGCTTGCAAATGAGTCGTTCTCTCACTATTACAAGAAACGGCGTCAGTAATCTTACATTTGATTTCAGCTGTAACTCACAGACACATGTGACGGGCAGGTAATTCGTTTCGGTTCAATATTTGCCTCTGTGTACACATAGATCACTACTATTTATTCCCCACTCGCAGATTCCCCGTGGTTCAGTCTCTGTTCTTACGTACACCATGAAACAGCATTGAAGCAGTGAACGTGATATGTGCTTGAAATTCGTAAGGAGCGGGATAGTAAACGTGTAGAAATAGTGACGGACTGTAAAGTGCTGTAATTGATTTTATTTATTTATATACGAAATAATTTCAAACATGTTGCAAATTGTAATTTCAGTATTATTACTTTCCTTTGCTGTGGTGGTACAAGTGGTAACCGCACCGGCTAATTCCTATTGTAAGTTATGTGTTTAGACGAAAGTGAATTTATGTAATGTTTAAGAATGTAGTTAAGCAAATTATTTAATGGTTAACAATAGCTACCAGTTGTGGCCATAATATATGTAGTTACATGATGGTACTTACTCTAGAAGAGGAAATGTACACAACACATATTATCGAATTGTCTGCTATGTCACCTTTATCTCTAAAACAGGCCTCCAAAAACTGTTGTGTTTAAATGCGCTTTCACACCTAATATTTTTTATTTTAGTATTAATCTACGAAGTAGGTATGGTGAAATGTTAAATATAAAACGTTAAAAAGTTTTAGGCAATTCTTTATGACTTGGATGTGCCTAGATACTGTAAGTAACGGTTATACTTAGTCATTTTTTGTAATATGAAGGCCTTGCGTCATAATTTCGTTCTTCTATATTAAATACTTAATTTTAGTTTTACCTATCGGAAAATCTTTACTGCATCTTTATTACCTTACAAGCTATGTTTCTCGTCAACAAATATTTTAATTCAGTGTCATGTTGTTCTCAAACAAAAATCCTGGAACCACCATTGACTATTACTAGTGTGATTTCTACACTCGGTAACATTTATTATAATTATAAATCACCATAGCGGGTCGTCAACCACTTGACCCAGTGGTTAGTCGTGCCAATTTTTGTGTCCATTGGAAGCATGTGATAAATCATTACTAATTGGGTGGACAAATGAAGTGTCAATATTCTTCGAATGTGATACAAATATAAAAACCAGGCAAGTGCGAGTCGTATTTGCTTATCAAGATTCCGTACAAGTAGACAATGTATTTGTTAGGATCTATAAAATAATATAATATCACATACTTAGATATCTTGTGAAAATTTCAACTAGCAATCTACTGTTCAAAATATACAGTCATGCAAAACAAAAGGCGTAGATTTATTGCCTTAAGGATCCTGTAAGGAACGTCGTGATTATACTTATTTTTAAGAAACTACTTATGTAGGTTTGTTTTATAAATACGCTAACGTTATAATTTACATAAACATGCTTGTATATTATAGCATCCCGAGGCCCTCTATACACTATTAATTCTGCCGCTGAGCCTCGGAAGCCTTACTTGGAGGCGTGTAACACACATAGGTAGGTAACACTTGTTTGTAGCGGTCGTATGTAGCTTTCAAAAGCTGGTGTTATGACGCACAAAAATATCTATTCAGGCTGGTAAATTTAGACACTGTAAAATTTAAAAAATCCTAGCTTCGTACAATATTTTTAAACAACATAAAGTGGATACAAATTAATGGTAGACTCAATGATATTATTTGTCTAAGTTTTAACAAAGTTGTAAAATTTATTTTATCGTTAAATCAATAATAAAGTGCATGACATTATTCAATATGAGATCTTTTTATACTTTGTATTAACTAAACTTTGACTTTGGCATTTGGTTAATTCTAGCACTGAATAATAAAGAAAATTGTTGTTGTCTATGATTTATTTGGTACATAGCATGTACATGCCGTGGCTATCTTTTATACTAATATTATTATATAAATTATTAAATGGAACGATTTGTTTGTTTAAACGGGGTAAACTCTGGAAATAGTATTCCAATTCTGAAAATTCTCTTTGTATGTGATAGACAGATTCGTAAGGAATATTATATAATAGAATGTATAGCATTAGGATAAACATCTCAGTTATACTTAGATATTGTCTTTTGTTACGAAAGTCGAAGAAAAAGCGCTTCCGAATTGTTTTACTTAATTATAGGTATTTGCGAATGAAACACAGCTAGTAGTGGTAATAAAAAGATAAATAGACATTTTTGAAAACTTTTATTCGTAAGCACTGTTGAATCCAAAGTAATCATTAGTAATTATTTCAGCTTCTATGCGCCTTTAGTATTTAAATGCCAATAAAATATAATTAACTTAGTAGAAGAAGTTGTATATTTGGATGTATATAGGTATAATATTAAAGTTTTGTAACAATTCATAAGAAAATTGCTTTATCTTTTATTATTAAATAAAATTTATATGTAACACAGACAGACTTTGATTGGTTATGCTACATTACATAGATAAACGCCAACTGGGGTAAAGAGATGCCACATTGTTATATAATTCGCAAGTGGGTACAAAACAACACAGACGCTGAGAAAAACTACACATCGGTCATTTGCGAAAGTGGCCGGTCACTAACCCCGCCTCTCAATATAATAAACCTCTTTAATATGATCACGATCCTGATACTACATTGATTGAAGTCCAATTTTAATTATATCTCTGATATTATAATTTGAGTAATCTAAAAGCAGAGTTGTTTAGTCTGCACCAAGTGACAAGTAATACCCTTGTTACAAAGTAACACTAGTTAGTATTATCACCTAAATATAACAGAACGTTACCTACGTTACTGTCGCGGATAAAAATAAAATTTATGAATGGAATCATGTAACCGGTAATTCACACGTGATATCTAAACAAATAACTGCCTGCGCAATTAGCTGCTGGCTTCGACCAAATACGTATTCGCAAATGTCAATATTTCAATTTATACTGTTTCATAATAATGGGTGATGCAATAATTAGATAATGGCAGATCGATGGCCGGTGGGCAGTGAGCGGTGTTGCTGTGTTACATAAGTGAATTTAAGTAGGTACCTACATGAAGAAAGTCCGTGGACAGTGGAGGAAAGCTCAGACTTAACGCGCGCCGCGGCCAGCGACGCGAGAGTGGGCCGACCTTGCCACTTCACCATTATTTTGATGTTTAGTTTCAGTTCGAATAACCATCTACTATTTAGAGACTAAGCGGTCAAACTTTTGTATCATTATTAAATAGAATAATTAAGTATACAAATACATTTTTTATTATAAATTATTCAAAGTAATTGGATTTTTCATTGGTTTAAATTATATTTTATAATTGTTTTTTTTTTCAATACGAGATGAAGGGCACAATTAATCAACGACATTCGCAGTAAACGAAAGCCCTTTACGCTATATGATTTTTTGACATGTGCTCATGGGATGTTCATGTAGAAATTGTACCGGTGTTTTTTAAACTTTATAGGCGGATAGTACCTAATCACTCAGTGTCATCTGACATCAATTTCTTTGCTTATTTATAGAATAAAAAAAAATTGAGCAATTATTATTTATATGATCCTTTCCACCTCGATTTCTGTGTTCTCTTATGTTGCAATAAAAATTATATGCATATCAATTTTTAACGCATATCACTAATATATGTCTAAAATAGTATCGTCCTCATCCATACCATTAAATCCGAGGCCAATGACGCGAATGGGAGCTTATTCCAAGCGTCAAGAGGTAAGTATATATATTTTCTCGTTCGTCAATACTCGCAGCCAGGGAGAAAGTGAGGCCAGTTCGCGAGGAACACGCCAGTAAAAAGTAGTCAAATTCGGTTTAAAACAAGAAGTATAAGCGCGAATTACGGACATTCACCTTAGAGGATAAATTGGAGGAAGCCATTACCAACTCTTTCTTTCGTTTACTTGAAATTTAATACGATGCAATAAGAGGAAATTACAGCGCTCACGTAAAATTTGTTTTGGAATCAAAACTTATCTAACTAAGGGAATACAAAATTTTGCAGAACTAGTTCTGGGTAGGTTAACACGAAACCACTAAATGTTAAAAACCTAGTGTTATTATAAAAACTTTTAATTAATATTAATATAAAAATCATACGTATAGACACGTAAATTCTTTGTAGTCATTTTTAAAATTAAGAAAAAATACATAACTCACATTTAGCGTACCACCTCTATTTAACTTTAATAGATAATTTCCTTAAACAAACTATGCATTGCAAATATAATTTTCCTGACATAGATACCCGAGCCCCAATACTACTAGCCTTGGTCTATTTAGATAAAAATCCGTTTAATATATTTGCCAGATATAAAATATTTGCCTGGAACTTCTATGAACATATCTAGGGACCGATAAGTAACAGATTATCATAACTTGTTCTGCCGTAGTCTCTTAAAACACACTTTTGAAATGAACTTAAGCTAAGCTTTGCTATATCAAACTAAACTTCTAATTATACGTGCATTAGCCTTTAATAGTTTATATAATATTTTTAACAATACTTTCACATGGAGAGTTCTATCAAACGAAACTGCAGTGCAATCTCGATGAATTATTTCAATAGTGCAATCTGAACGGAATGTTACATGATAATTCACCATCGTAGTCTGAAGCCCATTGTTTGTAGAAATGATCCGCCCTGCTTCACATCGGGATCAGTTTTCACTTTCTTGTACCTATAGATAATGTGACCTTACTGCATGTGCATGCTGCATATTAAATAGTGATTATAATAAACTCGTACGGTTTCCATTTTGCGTCATTTAAAATTAATAAGTGCTTTCAATTATTTTGAACTAACCAAATAAAGGGACGTATTCTCTATTTAAAAGATCGGACGCCTTTTGGACTTCTTAATATTATTCTAATAGAATTTAGATTGTACTCAACGATGTATCATTCCACAATCCTAATAATCACTGAAGGAGGAAGTTCCACACACACACCAGTTGGACACCTGGCGGTCCTCCACTGTTAGATTCACACTGAGTTTCCTCCCCCGAACGCGCAAACTGTGGAATGAAATTCCTCCTGAGGTTTTCCCTGCGTGCAATGACATGGGGTCCTTCAAACAAGGTGTAAAAAGAGTCCTTCAAGGCCGGCAACGCGTTGGCTACTCTCCTGGTGTTGCAAATGTTCATAGAAGGTAATCACTTACCATCCGATGACCCATCTGCCTGTTTGCTCTCCTTTTACTATAAGAAGCAACTTACTTTCTTCACACAAATTCCTTGCAATTATTCAATCAATCTTAAAATAGTTTATATAAATTGCCTCTATCGCCCAGAAATAACAATTTATCGACTTAATTTGTAATAACGTAAAAACATAATTTGGCCGGTTGCTACCTAATTTTTATATGTCGAAAATCGTCTGTTTTTCTTTTTAACAGAAATTTATATGTACTATTTATACACAGATCATCCAATCCACCAACAATACACGCCTGCTTCTGCTAAGGTAATCGGAATGCGGCGTGTCCTTCTAGGTCAACACACTGCCTCGATAATAGATTGTCATTGACCAGTAAGAACGAAAGCCAACATTTCGCTGCCCTACTGGCACACTATCGTTTCGTTTACACTTGATAATATTCTTGTTTACGCCGAATATTCTTTTTTTACGCATCCTAAACTTTTTGCGCTCCAAATGACTCGATAACTAATGTCTCAAATATGCACTTGCGACGATTTCACTTTCGAAATTTTTTTTCTAAACTGTGTTTGTATTCCGTTTGTGGGTATGAGCGTAATGTGCGTATAACTATAAATTATTTTTTTCCACCGCAAATACCGTTAAAATCTGTGCCACAACATTTAAAGGCGTTTTCACTCGCATACTCGCCAAACACCTGTAATCAAGGCACTGTTGATATTGTAATGAGACAAATTTTAAATAATTTGTTAACCTAACAGTTTACTTTGCATTTACCGAAACGAATAGCCAGCGGGCAGGTAGCACGTGAGTTAAAATTTCATGCAAAAGGTGCACGTATTCACGCACGCTAAGCATGCAAACGGAAACCAGTATGTCGCGCTTTGTCGCATTCTGTCACTAACTGAAAATTCAACACCGCCACAAAACAGTAACAATATTTTTCTAAATATACACTATTTATACTTTTCACATCAAACTATACTTTATGATTTTAAACTATACTTTGCTAATATAAAATACTAACACACTAGCATAATATTTTATCATAAAATTTAATAGACAATTTAGTACAGACAGGCTGAAGTCAGTAATATATATTCTCGGATAATGTCGATGACCTCATATTAGTAATGAGTAGAATCAACCGTTGGTACCGCCCTTTGCGGCTGCCTTAGAAACTACGAAGGGTCAAATGAATGCGCGTCCCAATTCCTGCTAGTTCCGCTTGCACCTAGCAATCTTTAAGAAGTAACTACATCTATTGCAATCGTATTCTAAGCAAACAAAACCACAACTAAACAAAAAAGCATCTACATCGACAGCTGTGACGAGCTTAGTTATTGGCAGCGTGAAATTAACAATCATACCGATAATCACAGTTATACATGTTAATAGATTGAAAAAGTTATATACGTTCGATTCGCTCGGTATCATCGTCACACCTATTAGTGGCGTACAACAGTAGTGTTCGCGCTGCTGTGTGATGTGATATCCAGTGAACACGAACGTTAATGAACGTGTTCTACAAAAGGCTCGTTTGCTTTCCAATTATGGTACATGTTATCTATGCAATAACCAGCCTTGGAATTAGATTTTAAACATCTGATCAATAAAAATTAATCAAAAAGCTTAATTTGATCAGCTGCCTGTTTTACTGCGTCAAACCAGGAATGTGACATTGGACGTCGTGGAATCTGCTCAGAAATATATTTGCTTTTTTATTTAATAAATTTTAAACCGATTATTAGTACCTACCCATTACTATTATAATACTAGAGTGTGGTGTGACTTTCAAAATTTCCTTTTCTCAATTCCCTAACTTTATTAAATTAGAATTTTAAGTGGCGTGTATTGTGTCTACTAGTCAATAATGTCTCTGAACAGATAAGGCTTCTAAGAGAGCTTGAGTATAGTTGATAAATAATATTTTTAATAAATTCAATAAAGGAGAGAAGTAAGTCAAGCCAAGCTCGCATTCCAAGTTTACAGTTACCCCTGCACAAGCACATGTAAATTGACAAATATTACCGGACTCACTAACAGGTAGATACTAGAGCTCTGTTTACGATGAACGAGGTGTTATTGGAAGGCAAGTAACAAAAATATCTACTTTAAAACAAAACTACTGGTCTAAAACTGTTTTAAGTAAATTGTAATATTAAAACAGAATCATTCCTGAAGCAATGAAAAATTTAACGAATTCGTGATTTATTAAATTTTAATACCTTCCGAGTGAAAAACATTTTAAGGATGTAAAAAATAGGCATTTGTATATTCTTAGAATTAAGTAAATGAAACGATGGAAGGCAATATCGATTTCATGGTAGATGGCAGTATCCTTTTTTACGTAGGGAAATCCTCATGGATACCTCTCCATTGCGGGGGCATATGAAGAGGTGATGTCGGACTCTTAGCGACTAAAACTCCATGGTGATCCGGACGGTGCGGGACCACGGGTACGCTTTTGCACTCTTCCGAAGTAACATGGTAGTACTTACGGTGACTTTAACATCGCGCGTTGAAGTCTTTTGCGTAGAAAATGTAAATTTCCAAACGTTTTTCCTATTCTCTTCTATTTCAAATGTATAACTACAGTAAACGATAACTAATAAGGATTTGGTATTTAATTCAATTTAATATAAAATAATAATCATCATATAAAATGACAGTTATCTAATAGGAAATCAAAATCCCGATTTCTTTTATTTAGGTTTATACTAACCTTATTTCCGTCTATTATTAATTTGAATCTTAATTAATGAAAAAGCTTGTGTGAAACTCAGCCTCTTTATCAATCTGTGTCAGTGCACTGGACTTCCGATGGACGCCACTGAGCCTCTTTTTCGGCTCTTCTTTTCTAACCATCTGAATTTCTAAAAATTACTTTGATTTATATTATACTAATTATATTTAATGCTGGCGGAGGATGCAGAAATTACCCAAACTTTAGCGATTGCATAACATACTTGAAAATATTATGTTGTGTGTAAGTGCTTATGTATTATCTTCTTCTTCTTCTTCTTAAAGTGCCTCTTCATGACTGAAGGCTGGCGGTTAATGCTGAAAATCGTTGCGTATCTTTCGCGAGGTGAAACAGATCGCCGGCGGATGTAATGCCGGTTCTCTCTCGTATCTTTCGCAACCAGGATATCTTTCTTCTACCAGTGTGTTTTTTCCCTGGATCTTCTCCATCATAAGCAGCTGAAGTAAAGCGTATCGGTCATGACGTAGTAAGTGTCCAAGGTATGCGACTTAAGTTTTTAAGTTTGCGCGCCATGCTAATGTGTTGGAGAACGCTTTCATTGATTACCTTCTGCAACCAGCTGATGCGGAGTATGCGACGGTAGCACCAGATATCGAAAGCCTATATATTTATATATCTGATATACATACATATATAATTTTTAAGAACTGCTCAACCCTTAAATGCCGCGGCTCCAACCCACAAATGATGGTAAGAAAAAAATATAAACACAATTCTTAATAAAAACACTAATTTGCAGAACATATGTTATTCTTATATATTAAAATATGTAAATAGAGTTTAGCTTTTAAAAGTTTATCTACCCATACATATCTGTTAATTCTGAAAAAAAAACTTTACTGTGAAATTAAATATTTAAAATAACTGCTAACACCATTTCTTGGTTGGCTATCTGTCTAACATTCATTTCTATACTACTCACTACCAGATGGCGTCACGTGTTGTACAATTTGGGCATATATATCTAATAAGGAAGAGCGAAGTTAAGTATGTTACTAGAGTAAATAAATATGTTATGTTTTTATAGATAAAAGCTTGATGCTCGATAAGGAAAATATTTATAAATGGAAGTTTAAGTTAAAATATGTCCACCGGTGATCCAAAATCTGGAAGCTTCCTCGCACA
>DWIE01001546.1:0-10569 GCA_018248235.1 Choaspes benjaminii
TCACACCCTTACACCAAAACACAAGTAGTGCGAACACTACTGTTTCACGGTACAAATAGGTGTGACGGTGGTACCGACCCTGTCGAATATATTCATGTTCGACCCATAGTCCCCACCTATGTATATTATGTTTGTATTTAATAGGATGCTAAATATACTGAACAAAGATGTTCGATGTTCAGCGACAACATACTTAATCCATTTAACTAATACCACATTATCAAAACTAATTTAGACGGCCTACATTGTGAAGTGTCTTTTCTATATCTAGTATTCACGCGGTTACCTTGTATCATTTATGGAAGAGCGATATCTTTGTAGAAATGTATGAGACACTTTGGTGTTACCTACACATACTTAATTATATCTTATCGGGCATAATCTATCTATGACTATGAAATTGCATTCGAATTACAATAATGCAACGGGTACAAAGAGACATCGCCTTTTAATATCAAGTGGTGTCTGTAAATTTGGTATGTAAATATAAACAAAAATATATTGTTATCTAAAGATAATTATGATACTGTTTAACAGATTTGTTAAAAACATTTTTATTTCCTCGGATAGATTGGCCAATTAAAATAGGTATGGGTATGTTATTGTCCCCTTATCCTAGTTTATTATATGATATCACATGTATATGTTCCGAGTTGGTTGCGCGGAGAATCCTCGCTATAAAAGACACGATATGTCGGCTTTGACAAGAGATATTGGGAGGTTGCCTTATCAACCAAAGAAACATCCCTTGTATGTATGGCTCTCTTGCATAATCATGCACTAGAAAAATCTTTCCAGAAAACACCTATATTTATGTAAAATAAATCTAGTAGCTCATAATGTTGTATATATACACCTTAGGATACGTACAGGCTTGAATTACGTTTACTTTGGTATTCATATTCAATAACTTTTTTCATCATGAGCTATATTTAACGTAGAAACACTTGATAAAACTGACGTTGGCCAGGTATACCTACGTGTATTTGGGATCATCGGGTTCATCCCAATTAGGCTTACGGGGAAGTTGACCCACAGACAAGTGTCGAAGGAATAAATCTCTAGGGACTCAATATGTTCAAATTACAAAAATACAGAACACGCAACGGATATGAATACAACGTTCCCTCGTATCTTAAACTCGATTAAATTATTCTATACCTATGAGCACGAACTCTCGTAATTTTACTAGAGCCATAACCCTTTTTCTTACCTAGTTTAAACTACCTTAGTTCATGCCGTCATACTTTTTAATGACAAAAAGAAAATCGCGGAGATTATACTCCGTCGTTGTTTGCAGGTTTAATCAATATAATCCCATTTCATTGAAAATGTATATCGAATTATGCGATAATTTAATCCTCCTGTTGCCACTAGTGTTTTTGCGAAATTTGATAATACCACATTCTAAAAATATTAGCAATAATCCCAAAGGATTGTAAATTGTAAAACTCTGTAAGTATTTTTGTGATCCTAAATAATACGATGATAGCTTTTATAAAATTGCGTACTATAGTTTGTAATCATTATTATATTGAACATGGAATACACGCGTCTTATGCAGATATAAAGTAACTAATTGCATAAATCATTTCAATTAAATTTAACCAATTCAATTATAATTTATAATACTTTATAGATATGTACTTTAACTATTTTTATTTATTATGAAGTAGCAAATTTGAACTCAGTCCACCTGATGGTAAGTACCTAAGCGTTAATAAATTTAATTATCTACTCCATATTAGACATAAACATGTCTCACAACTGTACTAGTACGCAGTGTAGAATGAGGTGGAGATTGAGTATAATTCATCAATTATGTGTTAGTCTCATGTAACAGATTCGAACCTATTGACATTTACAGAAATAGTTTCCAAACTGCAGACTATTTACTACTGACATTTTTTTAAATGCAATCCCTATTTAAGCACCCTATACCCTGAATACCTCAGTTGAGATACAAGTCATATTACGTATTAACAGTAAGACTTATAATAATAATAATAAGAAACCAAACCGTGCGTACTCTAAATCATCTGTGTCATCGTAAAGTGGCCTAAACTCTGAGTCGGACTCGTCGCTGTCGTCCGACACTCCCTTGTAGATCGTTTTCGACGCCGCCATCGCCCAATACCCTGAAATTAGATAAACAAATACCTTTATCAGGATTTCTACTTACATCCTACAAGTCATAACAACTTAATACATAAATAAATCATGACTGATAAAACAATATAATAACACTTTTATCAAAGCGGCTTTTGTGAAATAGTGCAGGTAAATAATTCGAGTTTCTAGCTACAAACCTATTCTAGCTATTTCTACTTGTTCTAATGACGCACAAATTTAGCCATTATTATTTCAGTATATATGAAATAGCTACCAATGGTAGTTTGATGTGATCCCGTATCTTTAGATTTTTGTAGATAAAACAGTAAACTACCTGATAATTTTATATGAATTCTTTAATTTCCTTCGTATGTAGAATTTATTAATTTTATGCAATAATTTAGGGGATTTTATTTTACAAATTTTATTACTTATTAAAATTTGACTTCAAAAACAAATAATGAGTTTTATAGAAAAAAGGTCATTCGCCACTTCATGGAGGTACACCAATGTAATAAGCGCTCAATTGTTTGGAAATGAATATTATTTATTAAATATTAAATCTATTGCTATGTTTCTCTATTTGGAACCAAAACAGAAATAGAAATTTGGCAATACTTACCTCCGAGTAACTTGGCAAGATTTTCAATCACATCATTTCACATCACAACAATTCCAATTGTACACTTTAAAACAAATACTATAAATTACAAACAACAATTTAGACACAACACTAATTAAACACGACACGATCGATTGCTTAAACAAACACTATGCAAATAATTGACAATGCATAAAATTCATAAGTCCCTCTATCACACATACGTCACATTTTAATCAAGCTTTGATTATTTTTTATCGGTAATCGACTAGAGAATTGCGACCGTGATTTCAGTATGTTCTAAGGAAGCGATATAATTATTTCTTATCATTTTAGTAATAGTTAAATCGAATACTCTAATGGTCGTCTGTTACTTTATCTATTAGTTTTCCTTGAGGTTTATTCTGTAGGAATTGCCTATATAAAAGATAAATAAATAATTTTACATGGTGGAAGCAACGGTTATCAAGGCTATAAACAACATACTAAAAACACAAGGTACTTTTAACATTACTAAATTAAAATAAAACGAGCTGTTTCATAGCGTCGTAAAAATATTATAATCCATTTAGTTCGTAAAGATTAGATAGCTATATAAATATTATCTTGTAGCACAACTCTATTCATCTATAGGTTTATCAAAAAAATTCTTTCACAATTTATTTAATATTGTATTTCGAAAATCTAAATTACGCTTAAAAGAAAATAATATAAAAATAAAAAGAATTCTTAAATATGATACATAATGACGAGATTTATCATGTCTCTACAATTCTCACAAGGAAAATGTATAATAAATAAGATGTTCAGAATGTTATTGCCGTAAATTATAACTTCTATATCCGTAAATATATATAATTCTACCTGCACGCACCTCAGTTGTATTACGATTTACAGAAATATTAAAACATGTTTAATACAAAGATGCATTGACCTATTAATTTATATTTGGCCATCTCATTTTAAGTTTAATTATGCCTATGGGAATAATAGCAGTTAGTGAATTCGAAAAAAAAATCAGTTTTAGTTTTTTGAAAAAGTTAAGTTTAGCATGGTAGTAATGGTCATAGTTCAAGCGATATATAGAAAACCTATTTGTTAACCCTTTAGGCATGACTTGAATAAACTAAAAACTTAATTTCTCAGAACTTTACAATGTTGTTGCGCCATAGAGAACATCTAATAATTTCGTTACGACAAGACTGATGTTAATGTTAGTATTACAACGACGGCAGTTCCGTCAGTGCCGGATTAAGCAAGCGCGGGGCCTGTAGCAAATTCTATCTAGGGCCCTTGATGTGCTAGGGATTCTTAAAAATAATCGGATATAGATTGTCTGATCTGGATTGTCGTAGTTGAAAAGGCCGTTACATTTCACGTTTTCGTGACATAAAATAAATCCAGTGGACCACATCTTAGTAACTTTCATTCATAACATTTCGCTCAGGCGAAGTTTTGCGTGGAAGCCGTAATGTTTGCTACTCTTTGCTACGTGGTCAATCCGGCACTGAGCTCGGTATAATATGTAACTTCCTTCATTGATGCACAGAACTAAACACAATTAGAATAAAGAACAACTACATGTTGACATTAAGTAATTATTTCTAGGTTGCCAAACTCTTTACAGGCATCTATAGTGCGACCCACATATAAAAGTGAATGATACCTCTAGACCGGTACATCAATAGCAATGGACTACTGTACGTACAATTATTATTCGAATTTACATAAATACATGTACATTCCACAGAAGCACGTGACACAACACAATATTACAGAATTTAATTATTACATTTATGTTGGACAGCTGCTAGTCGCTATAGAATACTGATCATATCAATAACTCAAATCATCACGAATTTCGAGTTTAGCTTACAGGTGCTATCCGATATTGATTTACGCATAACTAATGTAAGAAAAAGTAGTTTTACCTAATAAAGTTTGCTTCTGACCTGACCTGAACGAAACTTAAAATACTAAGGAAATTATCTATTTTTATAAAATTAACTATATATAAAAAGCTAACAAACTTGATTTTATATTTATATTTACATCACTATATTTCTAAAACACGTTTATTATAAAGATATAGATAAAAAAATATATAAAAATGCATATTATTGATATTGAGTTCTGCGTGAGCACGAACTTCCGCGTTTTAGCCGCCAAATGTAATCACATATAGAATTGTATAAACTATAAATATAAAACAAACTTTGTTAATCATGAATGGTCTTTCGGACATTTTTCGATGTAGACAGTCAATATAAATAAATACGAGACTCCATTTTGTTTTAACATTTGTAAATAAAACACGAGGCAACTGAAGCTCAATTTTAAAAGAATTTCCTTAAAAAGTAGTGTATACTTTTTCATTACAATTTGGCAAATTCCAATTTAAGTTTTTTATTCAAGATTGTTAACTTCTTAACTTACAACTATTTTAAATAGTATTGTATAGTTTTATAACTAAATCAGACTTTGAAATACTATTTTTAGGAGTTGAGGTTTTTAGTAAATAAGAAATGTTAAATTCCATTTCTGACGTGCAGAATTCAGTAATTAAAATAACAGTTTAAAGTTAGCTAGCTAGAAACTTATGCTTATATTGATAGTGTAAAGTGTCATATACCTTTGTCATTTAAAAACGTTTCAGTTTTAGGTTTTACTAAATTACTATATAATAGTTAATACCTTATCATAATCAGACAAATTTCTATATAATTAATGTGACACGCAAATACCTTGAAAATAGTATTTGACAAAAAAAAGTAAAAATTATTAATCAAGAACCTCAAACATCAATCCCAGACCTGTAAGTTATTCTTCGTTACTAGAGCTCTTAGTAGTATAATCGTGACCCTTTGCATAATCCAACACATCATTGGAAAAATTTCCCATAGCGACCTGCGCTATGGTGTCCACAATGCTAGATGCGCTCGAATAAGAATGGGTAGACGATGTTAAAGCCTGAGGTTCATCCTCCGTATGTTTCAAACTTTGGCTGCTGTAATCGCTGAGGTAATCGGGCATAGTAGTTTTCTTTGTCAACTCCAGCATTTGGTTTAAAAATGAATCGCCGCCTACTCGTGGTGGCATGCTGAAATCTGTTGCTTGCGTCTCAGCTATAGACTTTGCTGGATCCTTCGATGAAGAGCTGGCCTCCAAGTGTTTCATAGCATCTAATGGGTTATCCATCTTTGACTTACCAACACTACCAAAGTCAGGTGGTAAATAATCCTTATTGCCCTTTAACAAATCGTGAGGAGATTTCATTAACATACTTTGATCAAGTCCTACTTTAGATGAAATCGGACTACTGCTTGAGAGAGGTTTCATCAACGATTCCTGCATCTTCAATAATGATGGTGACAAAAACATATTATTTGCTGCCAATGTGGATTTCGACATAGGATCTGGAATACCAAGTATACCTGCACTAGAGTATTTACTGGCTGAAAAGAGAGCGTTTGCAATGTCCGCAGAACTCATCATAAGATTTGAGGCAATATTGCCAGGTATTGGTGATGCTGAGGTAGTTGTACTTGTTGAGGTGGTGGTCGATGTTTTTTCATAATTTCCAATGCTGCTGGTCAAACTCTGCAATGAAGCAGCATATGATGGTGGATCAGATAGTTTGCTGCCTGACAAACTCGCAGCTAAGTTGGATGTCAGTCCTGGAGTGAGGCCGCCTAACATGCTATTAGCCGCCGCGAGGCTGTCTAGTCCGCTAGTTCCCAGAGGTAAAGGCATATTGGCTGTTCCCAAACCCAAAGCCATACTGGTCAGCATATCTAGCCCTGAAGGGTAACTGGGTGGTAAAGCAGTGCTAGATTTCGATGACTTTGATGATGTTGGCATTGTAGGTATGTTTAACGGAGGCGATTCAAATTTATGCGGCGACATTGAACCGATACCGGACGACACATTTATGGGAGGAACACCAGCAGGCCTGCTAACCATTTGCTGCAAAGTACTAACTGATGGGAAGTTAGGTATTGATGTGACTTGGTTGGGCTTCGATGCTGGAATGGGCTGAGGCACAGCCAAAAGAGCGTCGAGGTCCATCTTGTCATCTTGATCTGATGAGCATCCTAGTTCATCACGAATGAAATGCCACAGGAGGCCGTCACTTTGTTCCCGAGGAAATTTCGGTGTTAAAGTGCATTTTAATTTGTCTAAAAATGTGATATCTGGTTTGAAATTATCCTTAAAATTTACAGAAGCCTCATCTGCAAATGTAAAGTAGTATTTTATGCATCTCTTTATTTGTTCCATTGCATGCGTTGATAAGTGGCTGTCATGTATCATATTGTACTGTAACAATAGGGGACGCGGGTATTCTGTCGGTCTTTGTTCTGGCGGTGGCATTACCCAAAAGAATGTTAAAGATGACTCCAATACTGGGCTCTCTGGATTATAGGGAGAGCATATCACTCCAATGCATGGTATATAAGACACCTCGCTTGGTCCTCTCATTTTGATTTGGTACTCCAACTGATTGTCACAATCTCGCAAACTGGGCATAGCTGGATTAGTCGGGTGGGAATGGTACCACCCCAGTAAAGTTAGTCCTTGTTTTTCAATTTCCAACTGAATCTCTAGTTCAACTAACACCCGTGGTTTAGTATCACTCTTGCTTATCAAACAAGGAAAGGTGTGAGTTATCATGAGATCTGGAAATAAAATTTTGGATTCTTTTAACGGGATAAAAATACCATGAAAATCTAGTTTTTTAATATTCATAGTCTTCATTAATAAATAATAAATTATTTAACATGAATAGGTGAAAACTAATGGTTACAGGGATATCGAGCAAGTAATGTGGCTACAATAACAATAAGAATTTATAAAAAGAATAAATATGAAATATCAAAATAATACCATACATCTGTATGTCTTATGATGACTTTGATCAACAGAAATTTGGATTACATTCTTTATTTAAGAAAATTTGAGCTGCAAACGGGCATCCAGTTTACCTGATGTTAAGTGACAACTGTGGCCCATGACTACCATAACCAACTTTAAACTGACACATCGGTCTGTTCGAAGATGCTCACAAATACGTTGTTACTCTTGAAGTTTAAGATGGTCGCCTAATGTAACCTGTGTGCCGGCTGCCACACCCTTCAAGCTAAATCACAACTCATAAGAGCCGTTTCACAGCAGAAATAGGTATGGTGGTGGTATTCGGGTGAGCGAACCTGGACATAGTCGTGTTTTGCCCCCGACTAACTTAACTATAAACTTGACCCTGATCTCCGATTTGATCTTTCCTTACTACCTTATCTATTATGTGAATATATTTTTTTATGTTATAAAGTAGCACACGGGCTTGTAGTCTACCTGCTGGTAAGTAGCTACTGTAGCTCATGACATCTGTAATCACAGTTGCGGTGCTACTCTTGAGGACATAGATCGAACGCCTCGTGATCTGCGTATGCTGGCTATCACACCCATACACAGAAACACAAGTAGTGCGAACACTACTATTTCACGGCACAAACAGGTGTGACGTTGGTACCGACCCAGTCGAACATATTCATGTTCTACAACCCGTTGGGTTATTCCAGACACAAAATAAATTAGAAAATTTTGTCTCGCCGCGGGAATCGAACTCGCGACCTCACGTTTCGCAAAGCAGCTTATCACCATCTGCGCCACGGAGATCGTCTTATTATTATTAAATGCTTTGTCGTATAATGAAATGCTTTGTCCTCTTTTATTTTGTCTTCTGTTCAAACTAGAAGCGTTGCTCTTAGCTCTTGTCATGTGCTGCCTTCACATACTTCTCGGGGCGGAACCTTTTGAAGTGCCAGCCAAAACTCTTCTGCGTTCCTTGCCGGCTGAAGACTGGAGTGGATGGGACCGACTCCCCGGTCCTGGATATCGTGGAAGAACCCTCTTGGTTCAGGGAGATATTGGTTGGCGTGCGGGAAATGTTGGTGGGCGTTGATGGCAAGTTGGTGGAAGTCTGCATGTCCACCTCCAGTTCTCTCAGCTTGCTGGCGCTGCAGAGGGGCGTCTCCACCTGCTCCACCGTGTTCAGATTCTCTATGTCTATCACGTAGGATTCCTCCTTTTTTGAGTATCTGAAATTTTAAGGAATCATTGTACAGAGATGTTTGAAAATGTATGGTAACAAAGGGTGATAAATATAATGATCTGATTATCGAATTTAAAAAAAAATACAGATCATATTAATATATCGAGCATTCAGTGTGTGTGTATGTGTCAGTGTGTATGTGTGTGTGCGTGTGTGTGTATGTATGTATGTTTCTATATATTTTATGTATGCATGAAAGTACGTAGAATATTTAAACTTGTCTATGTTATGGTTTTCCATGGCACGTGATTATAGTAGATTGTTCTTCAAAATGTTCTATATGTTATTGCAAAATAAAACGAAATAACTTACTTTAAGACATTCTTGAATCTGTATCCCCAGATGATTTCCTTGGACAAGTAGGAAGTCCGGCTCTCTGTCATCGTGCCCATGTTCTTCGCGGATCCCGTCAGGCACACAACGATCTCGAATCTACACACAAACAAATTATAAATAACACTTCGTTTTTTTTATTTTATTTTATGAAATAGCACACGGGCATGCAGTCTACCTGCTGGTAAGTAACATATGTAATCTACCTTTGAGGCCATAGATCGAACGCCTCGTGTTCTGTGAATGCTGGCTATCACACCTTTACACCGAAACACAAGTAGTGCGAACACTACTGTTTCACGGCACAAATAGGTGTGACGGTGGTACCGACCCAGTCGAACATATTCATGTTCTACCATCCGTAAGGTTATTCCAGACACGAAACAAATTAGAAAAATTCGTCTTGCTGCGGGGATCGAACCCGCGACCTCACGTTTCGCAAAGCGGCTCATCACCGTCAGGTCGTCAAAGTAGTAACTAACAACATCTATACTCTTAAGCTGTATTACAGTTTTCCATCAGGTGATCACAGTATCTATGTTTTTTTTATGTAGCATGGACTTGCAGTCTACCTGATGGTAAGTAGCTACTCAGTCCTCCACATCTGTAATACATATGCGGTGCATCTGATGATATAGATCGAACAGTTCGTGTTCTGCGTATGCTGGCTATCATACTATGGTGGTGAGAATGAAAAATATATAATATGTGGTGTGCCCACAATACCCTTACACCGAAACACAATTAGTGCGAACACCAGTGTTTCAAGGCACAAATAGGTGTTACGGTGGTACCGACCCAGTCCAACATATTTATGTTCTACCACCCAGGATATTTCAGACACGAAACAAATTTAAAAAATTCGTCGCGCCGCGGGTCTAACGCTTCCCGTTACGTCTGCGCCACGGAGGTTCTTCAAAAGAGGCGTAAATAGAGTCCTTTAAGGATGGCAACGCATTGACAATCTCTGGTGTTGCAAATACCCATAGGCGACGGTGATCGCTTACCATCAGGCGACACGTCTGCTTGTTTGCCTTCCATAGTAGTATAAAAAAAGATGTTCGCTGATTTCACCAAAAAAAATTACAGTGAATAAGGAATGCAGTTCTTCTGTACCTGTAATCCATCATATCCTGGGCAGTGAAATCGTAGAGAGGGCTCTCAGCATCGATGACGTGGACCACGGTGATGGGCCATAGGAGAAATGCCCTGCCTTGCTTCAGCTTTAGCGGGTGGATGTAATTCTGTACCATCTCTCCTTCCAGGGTCCTGGGGGTTCAAATATATTTATGAATACTAGAGTAGCTAACGGGAAAGCAGTATATCTGATGGTAAACGACTACTACAGCCCATGACAACCGTAATCGAATCAATACAGACCTATCGATCTGTTAGAAGTCGGTCACAAGTGCGT
>DWIE01001547.1:0-10568 GCA_018248235.1 Choaspes benjaminii
AAGTGGGAAGGGTTTCAATAACTCTAATTGACAAATACAACAACAAAAGTGATCACAAGTTCCTTGACGACGAACCGTAAGTTCACTGCTTATTGTTATTTGCATACGTAAATGATTTCAGGCTAAGTATAGTACTATACAAGTAGTAGAACTTTTATATTTGAGTCGGGCAGTACTACTTTGTTGTCCCGTGAAATAGCAGTAATTATTTTTCTATGGGGGATGTGATACATAGCCAGTATAAACAATACACATAAATACTTTTGCCTATAATGCTCATATATTTACATACATCACATACACACCCCTTTCAAAGCCTAACATGGCGAAAAAGAGTATGCAAGTTTTAATAAAATATAGTCCTTTTTGAAGTAAAAGCAATGAAAATTGATTCATTAGTAATTCAGTCGGATTTTCAACGGGCAGTAGAACTTCCATGTTCGACTGGGTCGGTACCACCGTCAGGTCTATTTGTAATGTGAAACGTTAGTGTTCGCAATACTTCTATTTCGGTATAAGGCTGTGATAGCCAGCATACGTAGAACACGAGGCGTTCGATCTATGTCCTCAAGGGACGGAGCTACCGTAGCTGTGATTACGGATGTCATGGGCTGCAGTAGCTACTTACCAGCAGGTAGACTGAATGCCAGTGTGCTACTTGATAACATAAATAAAAACATGCAGAACAAAAGGCAATCATAGCGCTAGTAATGCTATACACTCTAATACAAATCCAGGCCTAATAGCTTATCTAAGAGGAAAAGAAGAGTAGACGGATGTAAATTCAAGCTCCTTATCTGAGAGCTAAGTACAGTAGTTACACATCTCACAATATATACATTGATAAGGACAAGTTTTCGCGTGTATATTATTGTACTAAAACAATACCTACAAGGAACTAATTAAAATATTTATAAAACAAAGATAATATTTGAGATTCATTGATTTTTTTTTGTAAATATTGTATCTCCGATGTTTATAAAACAATGTTGAGTTTATCAAGATAAACAATTTGCCTAGGTTAAAGAAGTGACGTAGGAATGACGTACAATATCTATAATATATTTAATTTTAACTTTAATCATTTTGAAATTTAAAACAAAAATGAGGCAATATGACATAATAATTTGTTATCTTGAACTCATATATTAAGAAAAATATCATATTGTGCAATATAATCATATATTGAGGTAGATTGGAGTAAGATTTGATTACTTGATGGTATAACAATGGCAATTTTAATTTAACGCAAGATATATTAAGTGAGGTTTATGTCAAGATATTTATTAGGCAATACAGGTCATCCTCTCTCTACGACTTGTGGAACTCTTGTATGGCAACCAATCCATGAACAATTTATATTAAAAGGTTACAATGTTGCAGGAAGTATTACCGACCAGGAGATGTAGAAAAGAAAATGATCCCATTCAGAGATACCGGACACCCACCACTGTCTGTTATTGTTGAGTGGAAATATGAAACGAAATTATTCAACCCAATGACGTGGCGGTTATTGCGGTCTCCAAATATCTACATTGAGTACATCAAGATATCCTCTATCGAATACAATACAGATATCACACTTTGTCCAAAATTGAGAAAACCAGTTGTCACAAACCTTCCGACGGTGATGCAGACTAAATATTGCAATTTCAATAAATAATGGCTAGACGGCATTTTGTAATGTATGCGAATAGTGTCCTCAAAAGTATTGTTATATAGTATTTTGTATGTTATAATTATTATTAAGAAAGTTTATTGTAATAAGTTTTGTATATTATATTATTATTACCTACATTTGTGTTAATTAAACGCTATTTATTTTGTATGAGGGGGTGTTATTTGTCTAATTTAATTCTGAAAATTCACAAGCCCAAGATAAATACAAACAAAAATGTTTTTACTGGCATTAGAATATACATATTTCAAGGCAGCTATTCCTTAATTCCAAATATTTGTAAGAAATAGCTGTAACAAAGTTACTAGATATAATAAAGTAAGCTACTTTAATAATAGCTTACAGTATGAATAATTATCACTGTTTAGGATGTTCATCATCATAATGTAATAATAATCCATTCATTTTCTGCTAACAAATTTGTGTAAGCGACTGATGAAATAAGATATGTGCTGTCTTATATGAGGTAGATCATAATACTTTTTATCATGTTACCAGTGCATGTGAGTATAGATACCGACAATGTTTAAACTAAAGGTAAATAATATAATTTATATTCAGAATCCCATTTGTTTACTAACTGCACAATTTTTGCGTTGCTACTCCCAATTTTTAAAAAGATTAAAATATTAAATACGTAGCTAAATTAAATATATAATTCTCTATGCGAGTGAACAAATTTTTTTTTTCTAGCTTCTTACATGGGCTTCATTTCCACGTTCCTTTTAATCATTCGCCAATGAGGGATTCATATTCATTTTGAAATATTAATATTATAATGATGGTGATTTGATGGCTTTTTAATTATGTTGACGATGAGTATCATAATTAAATGATTGTGTAGTGGATTAATGACGTATCACCGTAACAAGACCCTTGCGCGGTGCGAAAATTGGGTATACCTATATTCTTCAAATCTCCCTGGCCCAGTCCATTTCCAACTGCCTACTTGCAACAGAAGTTTCTCGTCAAATACTCCAAGTGCAATATTAAAATGTGCATCACCAACATTTTAATATTGTTATTAAAAAATAAAATAAATAAATAAAGAAGCAAAGCAAATGAAGCAGCAAAATAAATGAAAATAAACTGTATGCCAATGCCCCGAATTTGTAATAAATATCACAAATAAAAAATAAATAAAATAATGCTAAATTGAAGATCGAATATACAATTCGGTTGTTAATCCTATTAATAATACAGTTTAATTAAATTAAATGTTAATGATTCGACTGTCAGTTAACTTTTAGCTGAAGAATAAGTTTTAAATATTCACAGTTTCTTATGGGAAATAATAATAATACAATTTTTTTAAATTTATTAGATAATGTATAAATCGGTTTATAAATGTTTAACTAACATAATTTTGATTCATATAGTATATTTGTCATAATGTTTAAAAATTTAATTGACATTAATGAAGCAAAGGCAAATGAGGCAACACTGGCTAATGTCAATTTGAATTTGACAATTGTAGATAGCTGTGTTTGACATGGGTGTGCTTTGCGCTCTGATATTATGATTTCATAATTCAATTCACGTAATATTATCAGTTATATCACAGATTCATAGCGCTGTTAGCGTCTCCATAAAGGACATATTGTACTGCGCAACACAATGGGTGATACAAGAAAGAAGAAAAAGTTTTACTTCCGAAAGCGCAGAAACAAATTCTTCTTGGAACCCGGCTTTCGAGGCTTTTTCTGCACGTGTAACTTCAGGGAAAAAGATTGCGTGAAGGAAATGTACAATTTACTGAATGAATATGCCGGTAAATTGTATCCTGAGGGCGAAGAACAACCACCGGTGAGCAGCTTTAACTCTGATAAATCGGAGAGTGAATCAGAAGATGAGACTGACATCGGAGACGTGCTCAGACGCGAGCTGGATTCCATGAAGAAGGAGTCACAGAAGTCCCTCAAGCATAAGCGGTTTCAAGTGGTCGAGACCGGAGCTTCAAACTGTATCTTCATAAAAACTAATCTTCCTAGTCCAGAAGAAATCACCACAGCTATAATCAAAGATTTAACCACTACGAAGATGCAGAAGACGCGCCATGTTTTGCGTTTCCTGCCCATAATGGGAACATGCAAAGCTAACTTGCCGGATATAATGGAGTGTGCGGGAAAGGTTTTCGATAAATACTTGAAGGAACCATCAACATTTGCCATTATCTTCAACAAGAGGTTAAACAGCAGTGTCTCGCGGGAGCTCATCATAAAGGAACTTGCAGAGCTCATTGTTATGAGGAACAGCAACAACAAAGCAGATCTAAAGAATCCAGGACTTTGCATTGTAATTGAAATTATCAAAGGCATATGCTTATTAAGTATTGTGGATAATTATTTTACCTATAAAAAATACAACTTAAACGAGCTGGGTAAAGATGAAGAGAAGGCATCTAATGACACAGAAGAGACACAAGCTAAGAAGTTCAAAGCTAATACAGTGGCTCAAGACGAGGAAGCGGACCAGTAAATTTAACCAAACTTTTATTCTCTATTCTCTATTATTATAAGACTTATTGTGTGTAGTCTACTTTGTGTATACTAAGACTTCTTCTAGCACCAAATTGTCTATACTATAAAGTTTTACATTTATGATTCCCTTTAAAATATACATGTGAAACCAGATTGTTTGTTATTTATATTCCTCTAGAATTTGTTCCTCTTGTAAACCAATTGAGTCAATAATAATGGCTTATTAATATTGATTATGATACAAAATAATATATTCATTTATTGAAAACAAAGGATGGTTACGTAAAATTACGTAAGGTGGGGAATGACGCAAGTAGCGTTACATAAACGGAGTCTATTATGCAATCTGGGCGGACCTCCCGAAGGTACCTACCAACCTAGCTCATTTATAAACGTTACCTTTCACAAAGGATGTCTGTAATCTTGTCGGTGCCACGTGGGTGACACAGATGGCGCTGTTCTCCAGTTGTGTTTTGCCTGTTTGTATTGAAACTATTTTACCTACATATTAAATGGTTTTTCGTACCTGCGATTCCTTTTCGTACATGCGATTAATATTTTTATAAACATCCCATGACGTTTCGTTCATTTTTAATATATACCAAAATCATCGCAACGGCCACATCGTTCGTTATAATTTCGTTCGTCGAGTGTCTGTCTGTCTGTCAGTTGCATTTTATGTGGTTAGCTATCGCATTTAAACACACATATTCCTGTTATCTATAATATTGGTTTAACTTTGGTAACATACCTACGTACGAATACTATGACGTCCGGGCAAGATTTACATTAATTAAACGATACCTACTAATCATTGTCTGGTAGTTATACACCACATTAGACGGTTCTAATCATACAACTGCGTGTTTTTTTGTTATGTAATTATTTAATGATTACTGTAGTGCATGACATCCGTAACTGGCTTCAAACAGGTCCATAGACGTGTTCGAGGTTGTGCGTGTTTATCTGGTAAAATTTTTCAATGAAAAAGAAAAATTAAAAAGTGCTAGGCAAATACAATATAAATAGAAAATTGTTCAAGAAAATACTTGATATTCCGATTAATAAAAATCTTATTATTTTTACTTTGAAATTTGAACAATGGTCAGCTATTTAAATGCACAATTATGTGGATACAAGGCTAACTTTTTATTATATAACTGTAGGAACAGAGCTTGAATGTCGAATACGACAGTGGGAACAAAGGGGCTAATCAACAAAGGTATCTGGTTCGCACCACTCGCTTTCTTGATCAACTTATGGCAACTCCGTCATGTCACAAACGGAATTAGAAGGTATAAGGCCGACTAACATGTCCACGATATCCTGAGAGATAAACTAATAGTAACACGTTTATAGTTATAATTTCAATAATTTTAAATGATACCTCATACAAGTATCAAGATACACTGCACCGACTTAATAAAAATGTGAGGACATTAAACTATAAGTTCCTACGACATACCTAGATATATATAGAGAGAATATATAATGAAGAGAATATGATATGTTTGTATAACTTTATATTTTAGAATAAATTAGGGTAGGTTCTATTCACACAAATAACAAAAAGACCCTTTTCAAGAAGTACTTGATTCTTAAAGTGGCTAATTAAAAATTTCCAAGGGCGTCCAGAGTTGGAATTGCGCCAAACAGTTTGCAATAAAAATCTCCCCGTTAGCTGCTAGGTGAAAATGTTAATATTATGTAGATATACCTGCTGGAATCGTCTGTTGTCGAATTTTATGTTTTGCTATGTACTTTCTCTTTATTTTCCCTGCTTTAACGGCAACACATTTATTTGTGCACATCTGATAATGATGAAATGTTTAATAACTAGAATAAGGTGTCCTCGCACGTCTGATATTTTGCCGTAAATGTATGGTACCAAGTGGTATACGTATGAGACGACTTGATTTATACAATTAGGTGAAAGCTTATTGCAGCTTTGCATTTACATATATATGCTTTTGTAATACGAATAGAAATGTTGTTATGATAGCGTGTGCGCTGGCATAGAGGCTGGCTGGCGTGCTGACGTTGAAACTGGAAGTACGAGTAGGTCTTCTTTATCTTCTTCATCGTCCTCTTCAATGCTGAAGGTCATGCCCAACCTAAAACGCTTTCACATACATCTTTGCATCTCTTTATTGATTTGCAGGAATTGCCCCGTGATTCCGCTTAACTTGTTATAGTTGAAAAATGTGGTGGTATTAGGTATCAACACCAGCGATTAGAGGAATTACAATTTTGGGTAAGTTAAGATACATCATCGTAAATAATGATGTATAAAGTTATGCAAAGTATAATTAATTGATGTTTTCTAATTAAAACAAATATTGGCGTAATCATTTGCAGTATTTTTTCAATGGAATCCCAAGAAACTTCAGTGTATGTGATATTCAGAATGGCTGGCCCAAAATTTTGCCATGGAAACGGATTTCCTGACGTTTTTATCGATCAGGAATCTAATTTAAGTCATGAAGAGTGGACATCAGCTAATGACATCCCTTGACGGTCGTTAGGGCTAGCTCCTCGTTTTATTTTTTCCCTTGAGCGCCTTAGTCAGCGAGTTTCCATTTCAGCTGTTCCGTTTTTACGCCTCCGCAAATTCGCCACAGCTCAACCACTGGTAACGACAAGAATTAGTAATTAACGCGATTTTTAACTTTTTTTATTTCCTTTACCTACATATAAAATAAGGTCTGTTTATTAACATTGTGTAACGCTTCACTTTAGTGTAATTCACGTCTTTACTACTTTCCCACACCTATAGGTAACTTAAGAAAGGTCGTGAAAAAAAACGCGCTACAAATTAGAAGTGAGTGTTTACTTCATTGACTTTAAGCCTATAATAATCTATCGTAGAATATTTTTTATTTTAATATACTACGTTAAATATCACAAGTGAAATAACTTTGGAGACCACTACTTACTCAGCAATGTTAAAGGTATGAAAGTGGTATATATATTTAAATGTTAATAGATAATGTGATCTTAATTGATTGATATCTTAAAACTGAAAATTGATAGGAGAAGAAGTAAAGAAATTGTAAATCGCATGTTAAATCTGAAACAAGCATCTGCACTCCAAGTTTTGGTCATATTAGGTAGAAGTGAGCGGAATAAGCCGCACTTTGTTACAAATCCCGGACTTGGGTTGGATTTGCCGGTGTCCGTTTTGTGCTTGTTATTCCAGCGCTCGCAGACCGGCGCAGCTTAAGTGCACACCCACACTGGGCATGCAATCAAAACTCTGGAACGAGCATAAACTCATCTAGCTGTTCTGAGACCATAATTCAATATAAATACGAACATTATTTTATTAGAATTTTTATAAAAAAAAGTCTGTTTAACGGTATAACGTTTTTATTCAATATTTTCATTTGCAATGCAACAGCATCTTAGATACTACTATGTTAGACAACGACATTTTCAAAATCATAGGAAAAGTAATAGAACATAATTCTGTGACAGTTAAGTTTGCCTTGTTGCTAGTATAACCTTTTGTCTAGTACATTTCTAGCTTAAATATAATATTTTAAGTTGTTTGGTTTCAGTGTATACCTAGAAGTGTTCATATTTAAATGTTTGTATGTATTCATATGGTAATCATTTTTGTCTATGTTACAATTATATCTATACCAATAAAATATAATTTTTACCACGTCGTTCTGTTCGAAGTCGGTCACAAGTGCGTTGCCTCATGTATCCTGTGCGTGCTGGCTGCCATATCCTCCAAGTAAGATACAAGTCATTAGAACTATTTCACAGCAGAAATAGGTATGGTAGTGATACTCACCCGGAAGAACCTGGATAGGTTCCAGGCACCGATAAAATGTTATATTTAAGTTTTGACTGAGTGACTAAATAAAAGTATGTAGTTGTATATTTTATTTCCACTAAATCTCTTTGTATATATTGTTCACAGTGTTCATTTTTTTGCTGTAGGGTTAACGACATCTTGCTTAGCAAGTCATGCAAGTTTCGTAAGGATTAACCCTATAGCAATACGACCCAAAATCGTAACGAACGTGTAACATGCTTGTATATGGCCTTTAATGCATCTTGTAGTTTCCAGAACAATTAGGCTGGGAAAATGTGGTCTTGTGGCCTGGCCCTTGTGCGGTGGTTAGCCCTGAAACAAATCCGAGAACGTATGTAGAAGATACTTGAAGAAACAAACTTATTTGTTGATGAGTTTTGAAACTTTTGGGATTAAGAAAATTCAAACATTTGTCTTTTTCCGAAGCTAATCTGTGGTCTAAAATGAGCTAATAGCGCTACGATGCCACGCGTTGTTATAACTCAGTCTTTTTTTTATGGATGAAAGTTTCCATAGTACATAGGTTCATATAATATGATGACCTTTTTTGTATCCCTGACAACGTGTAAATTTCATGATCGGTTGAGTAGTTAGGAGTAAAAGCGTAATAGACTAACTCACATTCGAATTTATAACATTAGTAGGATTGTGTAACTTTAAAGAAATCGGAAGGCAATGACACTTAATTTTGTATTTAGTATGTCCTTAATTTTTTTAAGACATAGTTATATGTCACATAATCAATTTACATCAATCATTGTTAACAAATACTAATACACTTATCGGTTATGAATGATCAATTAATCGATTATGAGGATTAGTTTCCTATCAAACTGCAACAGGGCTAGGATATTTGATATAATAGGTTAATAGGAGATATAGTTGCCTCAATATCAGATGATCTGGATATACGAGAAACTATTGGTTAAATCGGAGCTCAGATTCATTGTCGTGAGAATAATCAATTTGTTATGCAAATATGTAAATGATTTAGCATTTAGTCGATTGGCTAAATACAGTCACATTTTGTGCTATTTATGGGCTGTACAAAATTAAAATAAATTGTTTTATTTGTAATACGTAACATATTCATTTAAAAGTTATTAGAAGAGCCAATGTAATATTTGTTGCATTATATATGAGACGAATAAGAAAAAACTGTAATTTAATAATTTTAGCAGGTGGTAGTAGAATCAGCCCAGGTTCGCCCGGGTGAGTACCACCACTGCACTTATTTCTGCTATGAAACAGCTCTCACGAGTTGTGTTTCAGCTTGAAGGATGTGGCAGCAGCACGCACTGGATACATGAGGCGTCCAACTTAGCCCTTCAGAGTAGCAATACACTTGTGACCGACATTTAATAGAACTATGCATCTATTTAAAGCAGGGCACGGTTGTCATGGGCTGCAGTGGTCACTTAACATCAGGTGAACTGCATGTCCGTTTGCTGCTCTAATTGCATTAAAAAAAACACAGGAAATATATAACTGTGTTATAAAATGATACAATCCGTTAGTTTCCTTGCTCTATATATTTTAAAATTTGGTAAGTGGTATCCATGCAATTTGTAGCAATAAATGTATACTACCTAATTTACTTTATAGTAAGCCCTGACATGAAAATTATCAAGTCGTTAACCCTTCTTTTCCTGTATCTGCCTTCAATTTTGTTATAAAAAGAAGATTCCCCTGAATACTAAGAATTTAGATGATTAAAGTGTTAATATTAAGACGATCAAACCAATTGAACAAACAATATCTTTAGCTAATTATCCGTACTTGTGGTTATTAATTATCAAATGTAGAAATTAATTCATCTTTTGTATTGTAATTAAATGAAACCGCACCATATGCAATAGTGCTTACCGAGGCGATAGAGTTAATTACTTTCTGATCTAGAGTGTGGCAGTACTGCGGGTTGTATCCAACCATAAATTATGAAATAGTAATACTCGTAGCTGAATATTTACGGATATTTGCAATATTGAAATGTTGGCGCATGCAATACTTACTGTAATATCGAAAAAGTACCTCGCCGTTCTATTCGCGCTCTACGGGGCGTTAAATCGAACCATTTTCCATTTTGATTTAACGCTTTCGTAGGCAGTTATGAGCGTCGAAATTTTATGAATATGTCGTTCGTTAATAGGTATGCGGCAGGCAGTCACAATTGCCGATGAAAGTATACGGTGCAATTTTTCAGCGTAATTTGTTAATATAAGCCAATGTACCGAGGCATCTCGACAGCCGCCGCCAATTACTAGCGGGCAATTTGTCGCGTTGTCGAGCCGCGCTCGCCGGTGCAGCGCGACATGACATCCGCACGTTACGCGACGCTCATCATCCTCATCATTTCATTTATTTTTATTGCCGTTATGCAATATCCTTTATTGTTGTGAATTTGTCTGACATTGCTTATATTTTATGCATATAGAAAGACAATTTTTTAAAGAGTATACATAAATGTGTGGCAGCCGGCACGCACAGGATATATGAGACGACCTTCATAGCCCTCAAGAGTAGCAACGCACTTGTGACCAACTTCGAACAAAACGATGGCTCTGTATCCAGTCGGTTATAGTTG
>DWIE01001548.1:0-10568 GCA_018248235.1 Choaspes benjaminii
TGCCCCACGTTCTGCACTATCACCCAGGGTTGACTAGTTTTTTTTTTTTCGAATTGTAATTGCTGTAAGCCCTACTGGATTTTACAGCGTCACCGATTTTTTGTAGTGAGCAAAATGCTCAACTAGACAGAGGGGTTGACTAGTAGAGAGAATGTCTTGTAGGCATTAAGTCCGCCCATTGTAATTCTAGCTCTAGGTGAAACAATAAAGAGTAATCAAATAAAATAAATTAATACAAAGCTTTGTTACAGACATTACGTTGATTTATTTTATATATACATTGCTGTTCTTAAAATAGCTTAGGTACAAAAGTTATGGGAGTTATAATTATTGTATAATTTTATATTTTATTATTATATTATATCTTACATATTTAAACGGACAATTCTTGCATTTATATTTTGTAATGCATTCAATTTCGGCTACAAAAAATGGTGAGCTATGACGCAGCGATGATTGGGGGCTGTTGTTTCAAGGGAATAGCACCTCAGAAAACGCCTGACAGAATCTTAGGTACAACTCGATGATCTTCATTTCCATTATCTATATATTTAAGCGAGTAATTCTTGCATAGGTATACATATACATATATACCTCTCTCGCTTTATTACCTTATCTATATTGGTGTCAACTGAAAAAACGTGACAAAGCGAAATATTTGAAAAAATCTGCTAACGCTATCTCTTACAATTTCTAAGTGTTGCTATTCATTTCACAACTACTCGTTACCAGATGGCGTTACGTGTCGTACAATTTAGGCATCGAAATCGTTAGAGCAGTTTCCGAAATGGTCAAGTATATACATATAATAAATCCTCGTTTAAATATATAAGATAAGAATAACATAAATATACACTATGAGGATTAATGTTAAAGTCTTCAAACCACATCATATGAAGCGAAATTTGTCAACAACAAGGAATACAGCGTTGGATACACTTCACAGTTGCGTCTCTGGTCTTTCCTCAGCATCTGTTACTCGCGTCCACACAGCTAAGCACTCTGACGTCCCTGCCGAAGGTCTCGCCATCAGCCAATGTCTGGGGCAGCGGCATGTTAAGAGTCTCGGGCAGGAAGAGGGACGTCACTCCCCCCAGTACGCTCAGCGCGCCCATTATAATGAGTGGCAGAGATCTGGCGTACACAGCCTGGAAACAATGTTTTAAACGTGTTATATAATTAGATTATCGTATTTTATGTTGTACCATTAACATGAAGGCGTGAACTATCTAATCGCCGGTAACTTTAGGAGACTACATCAATGACAATTATTTAGAGTTGTTGATTCCTAGTTGTGTATTTGTTGGTATGATCTAGCCAACATGTTATTATTCTTTGTAAAAACAGCAGCAGATGTGCACCGGGGAGTTTGTTGCGCCGCTTCTTCTTCCCAGTATAACACTAGGAAGAGGTGAAGGGTGGGCGAATCATTCTAGTTTCAAGAGGGAGGGCACATTGACTGACTTATTGCAGCTGATGTGTCGTCGCTTACAGGGCTGGGATTTTGTGTCTGTATTTTATTTTGTCGTTCAAAAAGTACAAAAAAATTGTCTATTTTGAATAGTTGAATTTGACTTTAACTTAGGGGAATCTATGAAAAGGTCGGACCTAGGCTTAGGGAGTCACTCGAATGGAGGTTGTATAGACTACCAGTGGCCTTCAGCGGAGACAGTGGTATCTGTATATAATCCTAACTAAAATTGTGTTTGTATGTTACCACTTTTAACTACCCAACTGATGAAAGCTGCATGACGCGAGCAAAGTCGTGGGCAATGCATTCGTTATTTATATCCAATATGAGAATACTAATTTCATATTGCGTAGTTTTATTAATGTTACATTCAATTGCGTATTTGAGTGTTTATAAACACCATGTAGTGATATGTCCAGAATAGAATTTTTATCATAGTATCACGTGGAGCACGGATGAATTAGGTTCTCTCATGAGGTTCGGGCTATCTAGAAAATCCGGATAAGGTAATTTGCGTCAAACGAATAGCAACAACAAAGATAAACATTGATATAGCAATAATAAATTTGGTTATACACACATAAGGTCATCGTTGCGTACCAACGCTTATGGACAATGGAAAATGCCATATCAATTGTCGTAGCTTTTGCGCACCAGAATATCCTTACTGCGTCGAATATATCAACGTTGCGCGTGCTAAAGTAACCATGTGATTTTTGATTGCTTATGCAGTTTTAAAACTTATTTGATTTTAAAATTATCTTAATATGATTTATTATTGTAAGTTATGAATAATATGAAGCTATAAATACGTTGCCTTAAATTAGTTTTTTGATCCTCCTGTATAGTGGATAAAGACACATCTAACTTAGAATATAATATATACCATGCCCACAGCTTCGCTCGCGTCATACAATCTTTCATTCCGTTTCTCACCGCCTTAGGGTTTAAATTTTCAAAACTCCTTTCTTAATGTTCTCCTACAGTGTTAAAGGAATCCGTATGAAAATTTTCACGGTCCTAGCCTTAGTAGTTGGGACATACGTTGATATGTCAGTCGGTTATCCTTTTACATATAAATAGATTACACATAAAGAGAATGATTTTTTTTAAATAACCAGATCACCATAGAAAGTTATGTATGTTCCAACGGGACAGGTAAACTTTTTACTTTTTTTTATATGTCGAGATTAAATACATTTCTACATTATACTATAAATAGAAAACAATATTTGCTGATGTACAATAAAACAACATTTTTGTACATACCGTCTCCGAATATCTCGCTCTTCATGACGCCCTCCCGCGCCTTCATCAGGTTCACATTACCTCGTAATGTATTTATTTCGCCATTGTGGGCAAGCACTCTGCGGGAAACACCAAAACAACATATATATTATATAATCTCGTATCACTATGTTCATCCAAGATATTCCAGTATTTACTCAAAAGTGTAGGTGGTGCTTAACATCATCTACGTTTCGCCAGTTATGTTTACGTCACATTCAAAAGCTGGCGAGCCCTATCTAATTCTAGCAATAATACTTTTACCGATCCGGGAATCAAACCCACCCTTGCTCGGTAGTCGCGCTTCCGATCACTGAGGCAGTTCATTACACACTACGCGACTGTAACAATTATGGTAAAGTTACGGAAACCCTCCCGTGTTACCATTACAACAGTAACACGGAGACACTGACCTCAAAGGGTGTGCTCTTTCCCAGCTGGGGAAGGTGTTGGTGGAGAACCTGGTGTGCACCAGCGCCAGGTACGTGGTGAACGCCGGGTTGCTCAGATCCTTGAAGTACTCCTGCAAGCGATACTCATGGTTATGGCATGGTCTCATTACAAAGAAAATGATGAGAAAATAAATTTTATGATGCAAGTAATTGCAGTATACTTTGTGAAGAACAACCATCACCTTATCGTAATTATTGTATTAGTTATTGCTTATTGTAATTTAAAAAAAAATGTTGAAAACATTCCGATCTCAGAAAGATATTACATATTTGAAATGTGTGGACACAACATCGGCCATTGTATTGATTGTATACCTATTTTGCGGTGTTAAAGGTCCAAATTTTAGACGCAACATTTACGTATGTAACGTTTAAAACAAAATTACATCTATTGCTTATTAACACTAGTTATATCAACCACCTAGAAAAACTTGGTGGTGGCAACTCACCCATAGCTGGTTAGAAGTGAGTAACCCCTTGTACACGACGGTGCGGAGCGAGAGGCTGCAGATGTAGAACCTCGCGCCGGGCACCACCAGCTCGTGGGACGCGCGCTTGCGCAGCACGAACACCTGGCAACACGCACAGTAACACTCCACTCTGATACATACAACAAGCCAATTGTCAATTTGCAATATATACGGATTTGTAAATGTCAATTTACGTTCACAGACGATCCCGTCCCGCCCGGCCGGCGCGCGACACAACGATCTGAAAAAAATCTCACAAGAGTGCCTTGCGTCCTACTTATCCGATAAGCCGAGTTTGAAATCGCAAATTAAATTGCGAGTTCATACTCTATTCCTTAAACCTGTTATATATAAAGCCGGTCCTGTGGCGCCCCCTCGCGGTTCGTTCTTACCTGCCGTGCCAGCTGATTCTCGTCCTCGATATCGCCGGTAACAAACACTTGGCGCATATAGGGCTCCGAGTTACGAGCCACCTGACCTGAAAGCCAGTCAAAATTGGCCATTACTAACTTTGCTCTCCGATCGATCCAGTTACCTTAACATAATTTAATATCATATCTCGTACTATTGTTGAAAAACTAGTCTAGACAAACACTTGATGGTAACAAAACGTTTCATGATAGTATAACAATAAAAATGTCATAAATGCGTCGTGATTTTTGGTAAGTTTAATTTGATGAATGTTTCTTCAGTCTCTTGCGATAATAATTTTCGAACAAACATTTATGACAATCGAGTAGAGTAGCAATGGATTGATGTAGAATTAGTTTCAGTATGGATACCATCAAAGCGTGACTATCGTTGCTGCATTAATTAACTGTTTCACTTGACTTGAGCTTCGCGAGGAAACCGTTATTACTGAATAAAGTTTATGAACGAGCTTAATTAATAAAATATTGCTGTTTTATACCCATGATTTTTTGTTTATACCTGAACGAAACTCAAGCCATGATTGAACTCAAAACAATTATTTTCTTGTCTTGCAACTGCTAATTGGTACGGATTCGTTTTGGTCTGTTAATTAACATTGATTTAAATTGTCGTAAGCCAAACTTAACATTTCTTTTTCGTTTTACGAAAACAAGGCCAGTACACGAATCCATACTAATTCAGTAGCATTACGCGGCTTATCCATATATGACCACATATAGGTTATGATACGAATCGCAAAATGGATACTGTCGTTTGGAATGAATTAACAGAAAAACGAGATCTATATATGGATAAGTGCTGCTCCTTAAACGAATAGCGATACCACGAAACAAACTCATCTGATTCTCGATTCGAATGTAAAAAAAAGTAAAAAATACTTTATGTTGAAATCTTTCATAAAACATTTCAATTGTGTTAATGAAGCTTAATTACAGTTCGTATCAAATGAGTTAATCCGGTACGATATCAGATTGTTAAATAGAACAAACCAGATGGTCAAGCATCGCATGACCGCGGCGGCCACGTATGAGACCCACCGAGTTTACTACGAGAACGACCTGCAATGATAGTCGCAAAACAAATCGCAACACCATAATTGCCCTTAAGCGACAACACTGGGATGGCGTGAACACAACGCATGGATCGATATATATCTAGTGAGATGAGAATTCACTGTTTTATAATTCGAATTACGATCGTAGGGGTCTTTTTCACAATTTACGCAGCACACGCGATTGTATGTTTTTTAATCTGTCGTCTCTTTATTCAGGTTTTTATCAAAGAAAAATATGCTTCAACAATGCGTTTCTAAAATATACGTGAAAACTGAAAAGTATTCCAGATATGCGGACTGTGAAACTACGTCGTTTTGCAACAGATAACATAAAATACCGGAATATTTTTGCAAACAATATATATACCCTATAAAGGACGTCCTAAATAAAGATATAAAAAATAGCCTGTAGATATAATGAGTTACGGTGCCATTTACCATCAGGTGAAATACAATTGCGTGTCAAAGTGCGTGTGCCACTTCAAATAATTAAAAAAATTGAGCTGCCATCCTTGACATTGCGGTGAAGTGCATTGCAAATGATCGGGGCAACCTCGGGCGTGATCATCAATTCAAATGCCACGCGATACTGATGACACTGACCGCAGAGCGCGTTGTGTCAACCGCAGACACTCGTACTCGAATAGTTTGATAGACATGCTCAAAACACATTTTTTTTTATGTTGTGAAGGAGCACACGGGCTTGCAGTTAGTTCACTTGGTGGTAAGTGGCTACTACAGTGCACGACATCTGTAATCAAGTTTTCAGGTGCGGTGTTACTCCTCAGGACAAGGATCAAACGCGTAGTGTTCTTATTATGCTGGTTATTACACACTCCAAAACACTAGTGATTGGCGGCGCAACTAGGTGTGACGGAGGTACCGATCCAGTCAGACATAATGGTTCTACGAACGGTAAATGTAAAGATTATACAGACTTGCTTTTGTTACGGCTTAAATGTCATTTACTGTGGAGCTTGATAACGAAAAACCTGTGATATAAAAATACAAGTTAATTGTAGACTGAGTGAGCTTTGATACATTAAAACCTTTTCAAATGTGTGTGGGTTGTTGGTGTAATATAGATATATGTTTCGTAGCAATATATCGCGTCTGGTTTGTATTTAGAACCAATAATATAATGTAACACACTATAGATATATGTCAATAGATATTAACTAGCTGTGATCGCGGCTTCGCACGCGCTTTACATAGAGAAACAATCGAACAAAAACAAAATACCCCTTCCAGCTTCATCATATTAGTTTCCGACTTATTTTACAAAAATCTATATGTAAGGACTGCTGAGAGGTGCAGCCTAATAATAGATCCTATGTTACTCCTCCTGAATCTATCGTATACAAACCTATAGGCTATCAGTTTACAAAAATCTTTTTTCGAATCCGACCGTTGTTTCCAGAGATTATCGCGTTTAGACAACAAAATACTCTTCCGCTTTATTATATTACATTATCAAGACTACTTGACATGAGCATTAAAACTAAGATAAAACAAAATATACAACGGGCGGTTTTGTGTTTCTTCTTTATTTATTTTTATTTATGTTTATCAATTATTGGTGTACAATAAAGAATATTTGTATTTGTAGTAATTTATTGACAGAATTCAAATCACACTACGAAAAAGACCCCCACATGAAACATTTTCATTTATAAACAGGACAAACAAAATTTAGAAATAAAAAAAAAATGTTTTTTCTAAACAGGCTGAACAGTGAATACAACAACATAGCATCCTTATATCAACACGGCGAGGTCTTGTAAATTACGCTGATGACATTTTAATGGTGTCATGAAGTTATTTATTATTGCAAAGTTATTTTTTATACAATTTGCGTTTGATTCAGCAGAAATTATTAAAATATTTCGCACTTATAACTGAAATATTTGTGTGTTTCTTCAGAAATATAAAACATAATTTTCTTATGTTGGAACCGTTTAGAAACTTTACTGTGTAGAAATGGATCACCGAATGCATAGTCACAAAAAGTAAAAAGTTCGACAAAAAGTAAATTTCGTTGAGTAAATTAAACGTTCCCCTCTGCCTACCCTACGGGGAATACATTCACGTGCGAGTAAATGTAATTTATTCCTTTAAAAGTAGGCTACTTAACAACTACACACAATATTAAATTGTTTCATTCATAAGTACTAGAGGCCGCCTAGCGATCGAACTTCAAACTTTTTGTGTAAACCAAACGAGTATACTATATATATATATATATATATTAGTCAAATACGTGTGCGTGTCACGTGCGGTAGTGTGTGTAATGTTTTGATAAACAATTAAATGCATTTCTTGTGCTTATTATATAAAAGTTATCTGCACTCCTTCTCCATATTAAATTTACCTGGGCTAAATTTGAAACACAAACATAGGAGTTTAAATTATTTTTTCACTTCAAGTATTAATTTAATACGTATAGCGATCATATTGTCGATATAAGGATGCTATTGGAACGTTACCCAATTATAAACATGTCTAAATCATTCAGCCCAGCGTGAGCCATGCAATGAACCAAATTCTTCTCATCTCACAATTCAACTCAAATGACCAAATGAAAATATAAAGGTAAATTTTATTCAAGAATAAATTTGTATTTTTCACTGGTATGACTTTATTCCAAAATATTTTTAAAATTATTAAAAATTAAAAAAAGAGCATTTCATATTTTATAACGTATCACAATGTTGATTTCAATTCTAATTTAACATAAAACTATAATACTTAATATTTTTTTTTAATATAATTAGTAGAATATAATCCAATAAGAGCGATTACCAAACTCGCAAACTGTCAAAGAAAAACTGTATACAACACATTAACCTCGCATATCTCTAATCTACGTTAGAGTTGCGATGGACATCACAGAATATTCAACAGCCATATTCTTACCGATGGTGGAGTTGTTGGTGGGCACGGTCCGCCAGCAGAGCACGCGGAGGTTGAGGCTCTCGGCGAGCTCCCGGAACTTCTTCTCGATGTCCTGGTGGTGCAGCTTGTCCAGGAAGAAAATGCCCGTCGCGTACCGCCCGAACGCCGGCAGGTCTATCTGGTGCGTGTCTCTGCAGAAAATTAGTTTGGTTATTGTTTTGATCTCTGTACTACTCGCCAGTACTTGTCTTGTTCGAACAAAGAACTATTAGTTTGGTTCGTTGGTTTTAATTTTTAGTGGGTTATGAATTAGCACACGGGCTTGCAGTCCACCTGGTATTAAGTGTCTACTGAAGTCTATGACTGCATTACGCTCAGAAATATATAAAAATAATCAAATGCCTCGTGTTCAGCGTATGTTGGCTATCCACCGTTACGTCGAAACTCAAGTAGCGCAAACACTACTGTTTCATTGCGCATATAAGTGTGACGGTGGTACAAACCCAGTCGAACGTCAATGAGGTGTACCCTTCAACTCATCTTCTCTGATTTAGTAACATGATACTGAACGTACCGTATTAAAAACCTATTTCTAACATTATATTCCTCATGTATTTATGAAGATAGACTCTTTATATTAAGCCTGCCACTCTACTCCACAAATCACTTACATAAGATGTAACCCAAAACGCAATAAAACGAGAGCATGTATCATCTTTTCAAGATATAATCTTTCACCAAGAAAGCTCGTTAACATGCCATTCAATCCTCGTTATAAAACCTATCAACAACATCTATATCAGCATAAAAGCATCCCGAACATAAGTATAACATAACGGCATAGGGCAAAGGTCAGAAGCGATCCTCTGATGAAAGAGATGCGCGCGCAACTGTGACGTCACAACTGAAACACCCGCTCCTCATTACACTATACGGCACGACACTAGAATCGCACACGACACTAAATTCGATTGCGACCGCATACGGTACACCAGAATCGTTTTATCGTAATGAAATTATGAAATAAGAACTAATTAATATGCTGTGAAATGTAAACGAGAGATCGATAACGTCAGCATGGGGAATTTTGTTATCGTAATGAAGTGATGAATTAACAGCAACGTGGTATGTAAAATATTTAATTTAAAGAGTTAATGTTACGGTCATATCAGTTTGTACCGTGCAGTAGTCAATGCTGGTCACATAAACGTCATAGAAACGTTATGCAGTAACAATAGATCATAGAACATTGAGAATATGTACAGTGAGAACCCCAGATTATATTTGATACTAGTGTTTGTAACTATGATGGATAGAATATACATAACCTTTACACAATTACATTAATAACACGTTATATAAATTTAAAAAAAAAAGTCATTTATCGCTTTATGTCTTAATACGTTTGACCATTAATCGCTATTAAACCTTGTCAAGTTCGACATTTTCAATAATCGTGTCCTGTTAATGTGAAAACGCTCAATATTGACCAATATCTGACCACGCTCGATGCTAACGCATCCATCTCGGACACAGCGATACACCGTGTTGTATCAAGATCGAACTGCAAACATGTTAGTACGCCAAGGTGACACAGTGGGCGTAGTAGGAAAACTACTAGCCGGGATGTCTACACCTGGGATTAATGTACCGAGTGACATGTAGATAAATATAAACCACTACTGAAGTACTTTATACTGCAGACCCTCGGGACCGGAATATTGCACATACCGGACGTTTATTAATATTTACAGAGGGACTTATCTAAGAGGATATTGCAGTGGCGGTATTTCTTAATTAAGTTCAATTTTAATAAAGGAATAGAGTAATAGTCTACTTCATAGCCATTCTACTTGGATAGATAAGATAATTGTGTAAAGATAAAGATGTATTATGCAGTTCAGTGAGGACGAGTTTATGATTCAAGCAAGGTGTGAAGATTTAATAGAGATAAGGTCAATGACATAGGTATGACGAAATCAATTGGCGCATACTGACGTTTTACAGTTTGAAAAATACGAAGTTGATGGAAACGCGGCAAGGGATTACGTAAATGTTTTAAAAAAAGAACATTAATGCCGCAATGGTACACCAATCATTGCTGAACATTTCAAGTTACTTTTTAAACAGAACAAGGAAAGAAGGACCATAAATAAATAGCACCTACCGAGTTGTTTAAAACGCTGTATGGTTTTACCTGCATGTTATATTATAGTTTTTAATAAATGTGGAATTTCTGAACAAACGGTATACCAGTTTCTACGTTAGACTATAATCCGTCAAACATAGCAAACCGTATCAAAATCGAAGCAGTAGATTTTACGTGTTATTCCAGAAATTAGCTAGCAGACAAAGAAAAATCATATTTTGGATACTTCATGAATGGTAGAACATGAATATGTTTGACTGGGTAGGTACCACCGTCACCAGTAATTGTGCCGTGAAACAGTAGTGTTCGCACTACTTGTGTTTCGGTGTAAGTGTGTGATAGCCAGCACGCGCAGAAC
>DWIE01001549.1:0-10565 GCA_018248235.1 Choaspes benjaminii
TTAATGCTGTCATTATAAATTTTATTAATTTTCCATCGTTCTTTTTTTCAAATAATACGAAACGAAACAAAAATAATAGACTAATTCAGTTTTCAGTTTTGTTTACGTCAAACTAGTTAATCATTTTGATATATCTATGTTAGGCGAACGAAATCACGGGAAGCTGTATGTAGTATGTTATAAACTTAGAATAAATAAATAAGTAGTCACTTATTTGCTGGTATATTTATATTTAAGGAGAAAATTTTTACTAAGCAAAAGAATTTCTTAAATCTCTGTATTAAATTTTACTATAAATTGTAATAAAATGATGTCAGCACATTATGAGTGTACCAAATAATCAAGGATCAAAGGCCAAGGAAAGGTGGAAAGAGGTCAAGAGAAACATTGTATCATTTTTAACGAATGTGAAAAAATGTTACATATGATGGTCCTTTATTGGGATGAGATCATGCGAACGTTGGCCAATTACATTACATATTTTTTTTATTATTTTTATGAAAGCAATTAGGTCATGACATTGCAGTCCACCCGATGGTAAATGGCTTTGGCAGCCCATGTTATGTGTGACTAAACTCAATCATACTGATGTGCGATGTGGACGTAATATTGAGGACAAAGTTCAAACATTGTCTTTCATCATTTATTAATTATGCTGACTGTCACACTTTTAAGTCGATACACGGTATTACTGCTTACATACTTGGTGTAATGAACTACCACTAGGGTACCGATCGTATCACCCACGGTATATGCAACATTCACGACCTGTATATGAGGCATGTCTTATTAATGTTTATTTATTTTTAGGTCCCGTGGTATCAGCGCTCTGCAACAAATATGGCTGCCGAGCGGTCTGCGTTGCTGGTTCCTTAGTTGCTGCAACCGCCTTCGTCCTATCCACCTTCAGCAAAAGCGTTACGATGATGATGATCACGTACGGTCTAATTGGAGGTGAGTTTACTTTCGTAATCACCAGACATCGTATTCCCCAATTGCCTAAAGTATAACAGCTAATTTTGCGACACAGTGTGAAATAATTTTTTATTTATTATATTCAATCTGACCAGACTTTCTTAATCATATTTATTCAACGACTGTTATCAATTCTTTAGGGCAATTTATAAAAATATAACAAACTATTTAATATGTACGATACAGAAAAATATTGAGTATAATTTGTATCTAATTTTGGAATGAACGATAGGCGTATTGAACGAAACAGCCCCGTGCTTCAGAGCATTGAAAAACGTTAAGATAGCTGCAATTAAACCAAATGAGTTATAGCCTTCATTTACGTTTAAAGATATTACCCATTTCGATCACATTGTATATGTTCCGGTGTTCAGGGGCTCGCGCATAATTTGGCATCGATATGTGCAACTGGCATCTACAGATACATTAGATGCGTATTTATGTACGATATATGATATAATACATGAACGGTGCGTAATCGTTTGGTTTGTTGTTATGTATGTATTATATTTGCGTCGTAACGAAATATGAGGTAAAACATTGTATCTATCCTCAGTATTATTAAATTTAAATGACGTTTGCCCGAATATTTTCATATGGTGTTTCAACTATATTCATTTTATGAATTGATTTCAAAGGAATGGTATAAAAGAGTACGGACCTAGTTAATTGCATTGAAATACGCCGTCGAGATCTACTTAAAGCAACGCTGCAAGTGTCGGACTAATGACTCCGGTGCTCAATGTTGATCCGACGTGAGACGTTAAATTAATTAGACACCCGCCTGGAGACAAATAAACTGCTTTATACTGGGATTTCTTAAGGGTGGCTTATGAAACTTCATTGTACTCTTGTTTTTCTCCATTAAGCACATAAAACAAATTTATTTACTGTGCGTTTCATAACTTTAATTCGTAATTACACGTATGCTAGTGGAAAGGCGATAAGTGTATAATCTGATATTGTTAATCATGTAAGTGAGTGGCATTAGATGACGCATTTGGAATCATTAGAGCTGGAGTGGGCAGCCCTTGAACTTTAAATGTGTTTCTGAGGACCCATAACAACCCATTCTTAGATGGAGCGGGCGAGCAACTGGCCTGCATCCAGCCGCATACGTCACTCATTTTATTTAGTCACCAACTCACTGTACACTCATAACGCCGTGCCCAATACCAGCTGCCAATTTAATGTGGTATGATTTTACGATTCGACACCAATATTTGTATACGTACTAGGCAGTATTGTATATGTCAAGTACTATTAATAAGTACGGAACCGCCCATGTTTAATTATAAGTGTACTTGCCTAGACAAATACGAATGATATTGAACGTGTGTTTAGTTCATTCCTGTATTTCTGATATTGATGTACAAGGAATGAATCGGCTTCTTTCTGCGCATATTGTGCAAGTAAGGAATTCAAGAGGCCTTCAGGAATATTCTTACTACTTGTAAATTCCACGCTAAGCAAAATTGATCGTTTAACAAGATTTTTGAGTTTCCGCATTGCAGATGATTAATTTAATGTTCTGACAATATTACTTTGATCATGTACCTCATGATCATGTATAAAAAATGTTATATATTTTATCAATAATGGAACCTCAAACTCAGATTATGCAAATTAAAGTCGGTACAGAACTACTGGAAAATACACAATATAAAATGTGACCAGTATTGGTATAGAAAATTATAAGCTTTTATTTTAAACCTATTGAATATATAAAAGGAATAAAAAATATTGCAACTTTCCTTATTTTGTATAACAAAAATGGTTGATATTAGAACAGTATAACATTACTGAAAGAACATTACATTTTTCATTAAAATACCTACAGGTTATGTAAATGTCACAATAAAGCTCTGTTAATAACAGCAAAGGATTTCAATATAATGGTCGACGAAGGGCCGTTGGAGAACGAACGTGAGCGTTATATAAATGCACGTTGCCTGCTACTGGCCTTGGCACATTGGCACGAATGTAGCTCGGCGCCTCGGTAGCTCTGACATCCTTCCGACGAGCTTTTATTCCATTTTATTAATTTGTCACCATTTCTTTGTACAAATCTATTAATATTCCTACAGAAAAAAGTGCTGTCACTTATATCGTAAAATCGTATACCTATACAAGTTCCTCAGCTACAATTAATTACAGAAGTGCGTCAGATGGCAGTAAGAAGGAATTAGCGGCTCTTTTTAACGTTTTTCTAACATTTAGAAGTCTTTAAACAGCCGCCAGTCGCCCGTTGCGGAATACAAGAAAATATGTATTTCGCAGTCACTGATTTCCTAAATCAGTTTGATATTAATCTCTTTTCTTTCCGAATATTATTATGCGTTATGCCTCCGCATAGTGGCCTTGGCACAATATCCATTTACAGATGTGGCTCAACGCCTAGTTGGCCCGGAACGTCCTTCCGACAAGCTTTTACATTCGGTTTAAATGACTCTGTTAACCTTTTAAGTACTTTGCTCTATTTTATTCATTGTTTGCAGCTCCAATGTCGGTTCATCTCATTATTTGCTTTTTTACTATGTCCAGTAGATAATTTAATTTCGAGGCTATATACCATGTGCCATTAAGGAATTTATCTTTTCCAGCTGTAATAGTAAAGGACTTTGTTATATTTAATACTCAAATTTGCTATTGCGAATACGCCATTCATAGTTTAATTTTTATCAATTATAATTGCTAAGTTGGTATATTCCTCAACGTTTCATTCTATTTTATGTGGGTTATCAATCCATGTTACTTGTGTCCATATTTTGTGTACTTCAAAACGACACAATTTTCATATTTACTTTTATCTTTCGTTGCCTTTTCAGTAACAGATAGGTTTAATTTCCTTTATATTGTTGACACGGGTAATTTCAATTGTGACGCCACGCCTCGTTAGCTCGAGTCAACCTTTAGACGTAACCTTCAATCTATCATGATCAAATATATTGCTCTGTGGGTTTTTATTTCAATTATCGAAATAGTGTTTCATTGACTCCATAATTCATCATGCTTTATAATATTATCCTTCCATGTTTCTTTTTAACATTATGACGTTCATAGTGCATGAATTAAACTTTGTGGACATCAAGCAAACAATTTTTATATTAATTATTTATTACAAATTACACCATGACGGTGATTTATAAAGGCTAAAACGCGTACTAACAAACTTACTCTACGTCATGGCTAAGTGTCCAAACTTAATAAATTCACAACATTATGAATTATTAAACGTGTTAATATCCTTAATAAATGTTCTTAATTAATTGTCTCATTGCCTGTGTTTACACGCATAGTATTTAAGCTTCGGCCCAATTTAATTCCCAAAGCGGCACGGAAAACATTATTTCATGAAATTGATGTTTTAATTTTATTAACATCTGTTTTTTTTTCATAAATATTATTTTTAAAAACACCAGGTTTCTAATGCTTTTTCTTAGCAACGTCTATTAATGAGCCTTTTAAGCGTTTATTGTTTTCGTATTATTATTCCTGAAATACCTAATAGATTGTTTAAAGAATCCAACATATAATTTATCCTTACACAAGGTAAAACAAAGACAGCTTCAATTTCTATTGGCTGCCCGTTAAGATTTTTCTTACGTTCAATAATAACTTTATGCCTCACAAAGGCAAACTTCGAATATTAAAACGTTCAAAGAACTAAAGTTGTGGCGTCCGACCGTGTGTGAAATTGGACATTTGCCAGCAAGCGACAATGCAAGCAAAACAGCTCAAACGCCCCTCTTGTACGATGATTATAAGCTCTTCGTCGCTTGACAGCCAGCGGAAAATGGAGATATGTGGAAATGTTGGGAATTTCCGTGAATTCATCGCGTAGTGAACACTTAATAATTGAAGCTCTTAACATGCAAGCGTGCTAGGTTCCCCGATAGTAATACGTACGTCGCTTTCCACGGAACGGGAGTACGAATACTGTACCAGGCCAGACCGCTCGCACGGACTTTTCCTTTGTTCGTTAGATGTCGGCTGTTGACGGTTTACTTATATAACATATCTCTTTTCCAGATTAAAGGTTCTAATTAAAAATATCTTAAATATAAGTATATTTATCTGTTAAGTACTAGGCTGAGACAAGTCTTGACTTAACATTTGTCATTATATAATAAATTTTCCAATGTAGTGTTTTCTTACTTATTTGTCATTGCAACATTAGTAGCCTTCAACTAAATACTGGTAAAATAATGAGAAGACGGACGGTTATAGAATAAGTATTAAAAATTAAATGTCGGTATATACAAATTTAAATTTAAACGAAACATATCAGCTGTTCTTTTTATTAGGTGAAATTATTAAGGCGAACCTACATGAATAAAATATTTGTCACAAAGATTTCAATGTTCAATGCTCAGTTATCAAGGCGAAGTATAGATATACGTGACTCGCGTTCAAACGTGACTCGAAAAGGTACACAGTGTTAAGATTTATCGAGTTTCTTCCTCAATCTTCTGTTTTTGGCCTGGGATGTATATTTTTAGCGTCATAAGGTTAATAATAGCCGCTGCCAAAAAATACACATAGATGAACTGAGGTTAGTATTTTAAACTTGAAGGATATATTTTTCAGGCTGGAAATTTCTTCCATAAAGTTACATTTTTCGAAATGACTAAGCGCTGTTGGTCGTATTGACCTTTACAGCGTCCCCGATCTTTTGTGTGGCGAACCAGGTGTGTAATAAAGTTAAATTGGGATGTGAGAGTTCTCCACCACGTGTTGTCTACTAGGTTACTGTTGCTATCTGGTTATAAGAAACGTTTAGCATTCGTTTAATCTACTGTCTACAAAAATATTGTAAAAACAATACTATAATGAATCCAACCACTTATCTATTATTTGCAACGTGCAAATATTCCATTTGAACTGAATACATATTTATTGTGTAAAACTTTTAACGCGCTTGCTATAGCTGGTTTAAACAGAATTATTTAATTTTCGTGTGTAAAGATAAAAAGATATGGCCTGGATATTAATCGTGAAGTCACTTCTAAGAACTTAATAATGCAGATAGAAGCAGTAATGTCCAGTTTCTCATTGTCTCCCGTCTATTTCTGCATTGCAGCACAATGCAGATATCGTATGAATTTTATCAATAATGGACTACTTGTATTAGACGAGGAATGTGTGATATTACTGTTTAACAATAACGGTACAATTGATAACTCTAACAACTACTTCATACAGAAACAAAGAACACTCTATTGTTTTTGTATGTCGGTTGTAAGGTCTTTATTGTAACGCATTCGGTGAGTCAATTTTATAGGACAATAGTAATTTCAATTTATAAAGTAGATGTTCGAAGTATATTCAAGTTATCCTTATATTGTTCAAATTTAATCTCGTATAAATGTGGTAGAAATTCCTAAAATTCGTAAAATCGTCGTTTCGTCCAAGCGAGCGTCTAGAAGTCGTAATTTCTTCTGCTATAATATGTCCGCTCTAGTTCACTTTTTCGTCTATCTCGGCTCGTTTCAAGGTCGTCCCGGAGACTTGGAAAGAAGCCAGTTATGGCAGACGATGTGGCGCCTTGCTAGATCATGGGCTTGGTTTTACGCATTCGTTATCTGATAACACGGGAGCTTCAAGCCTCCTGTTTTAAATTATTTACGTTATGTTTTGTTTTGTTTCATTATTTAGTTTTAGATAATCTCAAATAATAATAAATCTAAAAATAATATTTTTGATTAAATTCTCCAAAGTAACTTCTGATTATAATATATCTGTATGGAAAAAGTAGTGACTGCGGCGGGAATCGAGTTGAATTTTTTATGAGCAGACTGCAGCGTACGCTACTGCAGCAGCTATATGACTTGTAATAACTGAGGTAAAATTCTATGCATTAAAACTCGACCTAATAGTTTGCTATCTAATTATACTTAGCAAATTGGCGTGGAAATTACCGTAACCTACTTCAAACCCATTGTCCTGTGGTCCAGTCACTGATCGGTTGCTACCCTTGAGAGCTACGTTGGTCGCATCATGTATTCTGCGTATGGAGGCTGGGTATACCGGTACTCTTCAAACTGAACATGACTCCCAAGAGTATCTTCATAACTGAAATAGGTGTGGTGGTGAATGTTCTACCACCATTAATAATATTTCATTTCAAACGAGCTCACCAACTGTCGCTACAGTTCTGCTTATCTTTGAATGAGATCGTTGCCCTTATGACAAATATAACGGATACATAATAAAGTGATTACAGTCTAAATACATACAATGCATCTACCAGCCGATACAAAAGCCAAGGACCTAATTCAATTACTAATTAATGAACGAACATCGATCGACAGGCTACCAGTACAATTCCAGGTTGACGTAGCGATGTAGAACGATTTGTTTTTAACTTTAGCATGGTTAATAACTTACATACCCTAACTTCTTCCTTACTTAACCTACATACTTACGAAAGTCACAAGGTACTTTACAGATATTTAAATAACATAAAATATTAATTTTATTATTGTGTTAATTCATAATTCACAATATGTTTGTAGTAATGTCCATAGTAATTAATATGGAGTCAGACTACGTTATTGTTTGTTTCGTAAATTGTTCTACTACTGGCAATAAGTAATAATATGAAAAGTAAGCAATTCGTATATTTCTATGGCAGGTGAGGTGTATTCTTAAGAAAATTGAATATCTTAAAGTTATTTTAGTTATTTAAAGGCGTTCTACACGTCATCAGACGTCCATGTCAGCACTCGAACGTCGTCTCCAACCATATGTAGTTATGTTACAAAACAGATACCATGTTGATACCATGAGTAGGTACTTCGGAATGACCTAATTCCTTTGGTGAGCAATCAATCCGCGCTTTGCGGCAAAAAATATCAACCCACTGTTTGTCTTTTATAGGATACGTTGAACGCTTTATCAAACACTTCACTGGAGTGCACGTTACAGTTCTATCTTCATTCTACCTATATAGTATGTGTCGCGGTGTGATTATGGCTCATAAATCACAATAAACTAAGTCGTGAGTGCCATATCACCTTAATTTTCTGTTCAGCACCAGATATTTACACTAGTATGAATCGGAACGTTTCAATCTCATTAGCATCCATTTTCGAGAATTCGTAGATACGAATGGAGTAGATACTCCACGTGATATCATCCTGTTTCAATGTCAAGACGCTCGGTTCGTTGACGGATAGTTGAAATGCCAATTAAAGCTACTAACGTAGTGACGTATAGGGATATTGATTTCCACTTCATCAGTTCGAGAAAGCTGGAATTTTCTTTCTTCTTTTTTGATTGTTCAAGTGCTCTTGATTTCGCGATGGTTTTATTTAGTACTTGCTGTGTAGGCATCTCACGGTTCTAAACCACAAGTGGTCACTGTTTTTATGGTTATATTATAGCGCTTTGCGTCATAGTTGAATTATATCCCACTTTATTTTATAGAATTATATCTACCAATTTTCATAGCTCTATCGTCAATAATTACACATTACAATACGAACTTTCGTCTCCTTTTCATCACCTTAGGGATTGAATTAGCGAAAAGCCTTCTTTAATGCTCATCCACAGTTAAAAGGAATGCCGAATATTTTTTTTAAAGGTCCTAGTCTCATTAGTTTGTGCTGTGCGTTTATATGTAAGTCAGACAGTTATCCTTATATTATAGGTAGATACCTATATAGATATATATAGAATAAGATAGATAAAGACTTGGTATTCTTTTGGTAATGAAAATGCACACGGGCCTGTAGTCTACCTGATGGTAAATAGCCAGTGCAGCCCTCTACTCTGCTACTCTTGAGGACATAGTGCGAACACTACTGTTTCACGGGACAAATAAGTGTGACGGTGGTACCCAGCCAGTGGAACATTTTTATGTTATTTTTTTAAAAGCACTAATTAAATGTAACGTGTAAATGTATTTGTATTACCTGTATGACCGTGAATAGCGGCTTGAAGCGGATTTTAAACATACACAATGATAATCCAGAAAGATCTGTCCCGCCTTCAGGTTGCCGTTGCCAACTTTTTGTTTACACACATAAACCGTGAACGCGGAACCTTGCAACTGTACATTTTGTTATCTCGCTTGTTGGAAGGCTTAAATCTCATAAAAACATGCTTAACCCGAAAGCCTACTTTTATCTGCCCCTGATTTAATGCATGGCCGGTAATAAAACGAACTTATTTAATATAGCTATCGAACTACAGCGATAAAGTTGTAATATGCTAGTACGACTTTCAGTATCACGGTAGATAATAAAGCTCTCTTAAATTTCATAATATTTTGGATAACTGGTAGAGTTGATATGATTACATGACCTTAATTGTTGCGGCAAGTACGGGCAAATGTTCAAGTACTTAGATTACTAACAAACTGTGTACATGTCTCATGTAGAAATAAAGAGTTATTAAAAACGCTTTTCATTTATACCGTAACTACATCCTTCATGTAATTAAAACAGTACATAAAAGATATGTTTAATTATTAAGATTATTATTGAAGTAATTGTATGTTAGGCGAGTAAACAAATGTTTAGACTCTAAACGTTAGTACATTGTTCTATAAATTAGGACCTAAACATATCTGGCGATGGGTAATGTTCACCTTCGGGTAAATACAGACGTGAGTTTTGTTTCGTTATAGAAATACATAAAATGAAATGGTTTATTTATGATTCCCATCGGCCCAAAATTACGGCTATTTTCACTATACTATTGATAGGTGATACGATAATAGGTAACATTTCTAATACATGTCGCACTATCTCCCTTTTCATAGGTACTTGACTTGCCAATAATGATCTGTTTACACAGCAGAGAAATCAGTGCATTTGTTGTTAAAACGATCGAGTATTAAATAAATATATGCTGAAATTCCTCGTTTATCACGAATCAACTTGTTTAAAGACTTCTGAAGGGCATTAAACAATCATAGAATTTAATATATAAATACACGATATAAATGCGCAGGATGTAACTTTGTTTGTTTTAATTTTCATTCATGATTAAGGTTTGTTTAATAGTTATGAGTAGAAGGTAAATAACTAAGCATTTTTATCGTTTGTGATAAAAATATTCAATCTCAAGTACATCGTCTGAAATTTTAGTACGAAGAAGAATATTATTTAAATCTATGTATAATATATAAAAAGATAACTGAATTACTGACATCAATGATCAGCTCAATCTACTAGGGCTAGGGCTTTGAAAGTTTCATATGGATTCCTTTACAATGTGAGCACGAAATACAAGCTCTAAGGTGGTGAAAAAGGGGATGAAAGTTTTGATGACGCGAGCGAAGTTGTGGGCATTGCGCTCGCCGGTATATATAATTACTGGCACACATTTAACGAGGTGATGAACGTAAAGCGCCCAATTCGCAAGGTGTTATTTTTGAAATGGAAATCTTTGTGCATTTCCAGGAAAATGACTCATAATAAAATAAGTGTTGATGACCTCCGGTCGCAACAGCGCGAGCAGTCCTTTGTTTGGTTTCGATGTCGATTTGTGGGCCGCAAACACTGACTCACGCGTTATCATATTCCACATACCCGTTTGAACATATGTACAAGTGTAAATAGTTAATTAGAATAATTGCT
>DWIE01001550.1:0-10564 GCA_018248235.1 Choaspes benjaminii
GTTTCACGGCACAAATAGGTGTGACGGTGGTACCGACCCAGTCGAACATACTCATGTTCTACCACCCGTAAGGTTATACCAGACACGAAACAAATTAGAAAAATTCGTCCCGCCGCGGGAATCGAACCCGCGACCTCCCGTTTCGCAAGCGGCTCATCACCGTCTGCGCCACGGGGGTCGTAAATATATAAATATAAATAGGTAGCCATTTCTTTTATATATGTCCAAAAACTTATATTAAGAATTAAAATCCCCTCGGACTATGTATGATGAGTTGCATATTATGGGAACTAATTGTAATAACACTGTTAATGTTTACATTAGACAATAAAGGGGTAATGAAACAAGAGCATTTTGAAATCGATTTAATATTTCTATATTACAAATCGCTTTGAACTTTGAACAACCAGTTGAGACCACAAAATTGTTACACAATTTATAATTTCCAACATTTATACTGCCGTTTGGCCTGACTGTGTTATGGTAAATAATTATATACAGAAGGCTATTTCAAATACTTTACATATACAAATATGACTGAGTATCAGAGAAAATATAGAATATAAATCATTAAGATTTTTAATTACCATTGTCTTACTGTCTAGATGAATTATTTTGCATCAATAATAAGTACTGGTTTATTTAAGCAAAATCATAAAATGTTTTGACGACCTCCGTGGCGCAGACGGTGAAGAGCCGCTTAGCGAAACGTGAGGTCACGGGTTCGATCTCGCGGCAAGACGAATTTTTCAAATTTGTTTCGTGACTGGAATAACCTTATGGGTCGCAGAACATGAATATGTTCTACTGAGCGGTACCACCGTCACACCTATTTGTACCGTGCAACAGTAATGTTCGCACTACTTGTATTTCGGGGTGAGGGTGTGTGGTGCATCCGCACAACTCGAGGCGTTCGATCTATGTCCTCAAGGGTAGCACCGCATCTGTGATCACAGATGTGCAGGGCTGCAGTAGCTACTTACCAGCAGGTAGACTGCAAGCCCGTGTGCTACTTCATAACATTTTAAAAAATGACATTATTGAATTATGTATTTTTAGATCCATTCAGATTAAGGTCTATAATATTAAATGGAATATTTAGGGCCAAATGTGGAATAAATTTTAGTAGAAATATCTGAAATAGCCTAATTTAGAACATTTAGGGAGAGATAATACATAGCATAAACATTCTAATTGCGGTGAAAACAATTACAGTTGTTATATAAAAAAAGCGCATATTTTGGTCACATTTTCGACCTTGTCGCAAAGGGAACGAGGGTCACCAACGATTTTTAAAGTATATCAAGAAGAATTCGGGAAGAGGTTTAGAAAAATAATTTTTGTATGTATTTAAATTGTGCTACGGCTTTTGTGATTATTGCTTCATTATATTTCACGATTCAGTACTTTATACATTCCAATATTTGTTGGTAATATTAAATCCATTTATCACAAATTACTTTACTAAAAAAATGTTTCATAAACAAAAGGGTATTTTGCAATCACAATGAAATGATATCTCTAAACGGGTCTAGTTCATGATTGTTGTAACTGAAAATTATTTTTTTCTAATCTCACATCATAAACAAAAACACCCTGTGCATATTAACAGTGGAACCTTTGATATGCTAAAGAAAAACTATATTTACAAAAACATGATTAAGTTTCACTTTAAAATTTACTTTCATAAGAGAGTAAGAGTTATACATATTATACGAAAGGGTGACTATAAAAAAATGTTTATGTACAATTTATTCAAACAGGTGTTTGTGAAAACGTCTACGATTATGGTGATATTATATGGAAATAAAATTTTTATTTCATAGTAAATGATTATACATACAAGTATTTAAATATACATTTTGAAACCTTAATTACTAAAATTGGGTTTGTAAATTAGTAGAGAGAGCTAGTTTAGTTTTTCTGATGTTTGACAAATGTAACAATTGACCCATCCTTATTTTTCATACATATATATGTAAATACTATTTGTATGTCTGTAGTATTGTTATATATAAAATATATGTTTATTTATACATATATAATTAATCCTAAAATGTATAATAGTTGGTCAAGAATGACTATGAATCAAACAAATGAACCAGTTATCATGTTTTTTTATGAATTTTACAATATTTTAAAGCTTACATATACACATATATGTATATCTGTTTCATTTTTATACCGCAATAATGCAATAACAAAATTGAAACCACATCATAGACGTTTCCACTCTAAACGATAAGGTACAAAAACAGTAGAAAAAAATTAAAATGTGTGAGCACATTAGCCCGCAGTTTAGGAACGTATTGGTAGGAAATGTGGCAATGCTACATTTATAAACGTATATAAACGAGTAGTGTTACCAATGTTAGTGTATTCGAATTCTGTAATCTACCATCGCGAAAATTCGGGACAACTAGCGACCCATCCATAAATAACAGCAAACAAAAACACGGCGTACAAATAGCATAACATTGGATCATTAGCCTCATAAGTAAAAGGTAAGATTGACATACGAACATTTTTCACGCGTTGGCTTGTATAAAACGACTACCAATTCAATTATACGTTGCTGTCGTACGATTTTTGTTTTTAAATTAATGACAATCAAAAATCCAGACGTTGGAACGTTAATGTATGGATGACCCAATAGCATGCCACATTTCCCTTTAAAACTGATGTTGGATTTGAACAGCTCCCATTACTTTTTTGTCATGTATGCACTATTTGAGAATTGTTTTATAATATATTTTGTGTTTTACTATATTACATTCTGTCAAAAAAAACGAAACTTAGCGAAAAAGCGAACGCAAATTAGAAAAACCTTGGTCTTTGAAGCCGAAAACTTCATTTGCTAAAAGGAATTGGTTTTAAAATTTAAAAAAAAAACAAATTGAAAGTTGATGAATGAGATTTGTTATAAAATTTCTTTTTTAAAATCATGTTCATTGTGGAGTATTCACATGGGATAAAGTTCAGTTCCAACTAATACAATCCAAACATTTCTGTATTAAAAGTTACGAAATCACCTATTCGGTTTGAATTAAAAATTCTCTATGGTAAAACATAGGTTCAAATCTCTAAATATACGACCTACTGACTCATTCCAAAGTTACGATCTGAGGTAGAATACATTTAAGTATGTAAGCCATCGACATATGAGTAATGTACATATGTATTTTTAACATATAGGCGCATAAAAAAAAATATTAACATATTTTTGTATACAGCAACACCCAGCAGTGCACTGGCAATTCAACACAAACAAAATGGAAAATAAAATCTATGCTCACATAGGAAACCATCATATGATTGTAGATTACAAGGGAATCCGTGCAATCGTTATAAGTATAATAATCAATGTAAATATAAGTTTTCTTATTGACATACTTAGAGATTTGAACTAATAAGAAAGGTAAATAAACTAATTAAGACTGGTAAATAAGTAGGTAGGTAAGCGAGTCTTAAAGTCAGCGCAAAGATTACACATATCAATGGCCACAACCACTGACCTCTATATAACTAACAATAAATTTGAAGTATATAATTATTGCCATCCCATTTGAAATCAGCAAAGTGAGCAGTAGGTACTTCTGTCACATATAATTCGCCGAACTTTAGTACACCTAATGAACACATGAAATAATTGTATTGCATATAACGTTTTAGGGTTAGTAGAAGTCAGCGCTGAGCATATTGGCTGACTTATGGCGATGTAGGTCAACACTATTAGTGCATTTTGATTAAGTTTCCTTTGGAGAAAATCACCTACCTACATTATTAATTACAATTCACCCATCAGAATTTACACGCCCACTGGCGTTTGCACGAAATGAATAAAATCCATAATTCTGACAGAGTTATTAAGAAAAGCGTTTCTAAAGACTATCATAGTCTACTTATAAATGTAACATATGTTATAAACTTTCTAATAATTTACCAATAACGTTCCTTAACATTGTTGTAAAATACAAACGAGTGATAAATAAAATCCAATCTTACTGTAGTCGATTAAGGTCTAAATTTGTTTTTCAGTTCTTTATAGTTCAAGCGACTATTTAATGGTAAATACATGCCCTTCCATCCCGAGGCGATACAAGTAACTTACGATCTAATTCTAAATACATTTAAGTCCGTTTTCGTATGACCACCCATAGTACATAGAAAATTCATAAGAACAATCGCTCAAACGAAAATCAACCTTAACGAACGTTATTTAGTAAAAAAAAAATCAAATAACTGATTCGGTACAATTTTGTACATGATAGTTACTTAGTATACATTACATTAATCTATTGTCATAAAGTTAGCGACACACTATAACGGATCTGCTGAGTTAGAAATTGCACAAGTGTACGGTGGGCTTTAAATTTGACAAATGTTAGAATTAGAAGTAACATAAAGACATTTTGATACATAACAGGCTGTTTTACAGACACGCAAATTACGTGCGACATGTTATATCTATCTCTTTCTCTCTAGAGGTGAGTGAGCGAGACCGCCGAGTAGAAGTTTTAACAGCTTAATTAACGTTCTAAAATTATAAATTAATTGTGTTTAAATTTAATATAAGTACTATAATCTAAGTCAGGCTTAGTCCACACCAAATGAGTCAACTGAATTAGAGCTTTTTACATAATAATAATGTAGATTTCTAATATGTATGGGGATTTATAATTAAATTAGCGTTTTTTTTTAGTAAACATTATGAGGCACTATCAATCGTTATTACTACTACAATTATTAATACATAATAAGTACAATACATTTAGCGTAAATTATTTTGCATGGCCTAGTCATAATTCAGAAAATTTACATTGCATTTTGTAATATCTTGAAAAAAAAAAACATAATACGACAAAAAGCTAATAATGCACATTTAAATTTTAAGTAAATATAATGCGTCCAATAATTCCTATGACATTGTCCACAGTGGATGTTGCGTTTGGTGTGGCGCTGCCTTTACCCTTGTTTGTTTATACAATAATTTGTGATTCATTCACTTTCCGTCTTAGTGTGACGCTACCCTCCCGTTTCACAGCGCTCGCTTTCTCTACAATGTTAAACTTAAACCGCTGAATACGATGAATTTTCATGTCCCAAAACAATATGTGAACGGTCGTTCCAGTGATGGCAGACCTTATCCAGGTTCGTTCGGATCAGTACCACTGTCACACCTATTTATGCTGCGAAGCATATCGCGCGAGTTGCGTTGTACAAAAACATAGACAAGTAAACAAATTTCAAACTGCATACAAGTTTGTACAGTCAATAACAAAAGTATATAAATCGAATTGAGTATATACATATATTAGGCTTACAAAGTTTTTGTATTTATATATGTATATATATAGAGTTATATTATTTTTGACATATAAGCAAATATCATTCAAGGAATGACGTCAAAATTGGCATAGTAAAATGTCCATTACACGTATTATACATTGATATGTCTGTTTATGACAAATGAAGCTTCCTATCGACAAAGGCATAAGACTGATGCTGGGTTCTTTTATGTACATCTCCGGTTATATAATATGAAGTAGAACAAATGGTAACTGGCTACTGCAGCTCAGAACATTTGCGATCAAGGCTCCTGGAGATTGGGTCCAACACTGTCTAGTATCCAGGTTTAAAATCCTTGGACTGATATTTTTTATTATATTATTATATATGATAGTAGTATATGGAAGCAAAAACATTTGGCACTAACACTAATAATAACATGTTGATACAAACAAAATTCAATGTCGACACGCCACTTATGTAAAAATTGCGTTTATATTCTAAAATTTGAAGTATTTAAAAAAAAAAATTCTCCATAAATTTCCAATCATTACCACTTTTGTTAACGACTGTACATTTTGATGCGATTGGTTTCACCGCACACGCAATAATTCCAAGCACTGGCAGCGTTTGTATGGTATGGTAGGACGGGCTGGTTCCCGCATCTTCACGACTGTGAGCGTATTTTGCGTGCAGTGGGAACTATCTTCCTCCTGCCCTCATTCGAGCCACCCCAGCTCTTCCAGGAATGCCAGCAGTTTCCTAATCCTGCCGGCAGCTTGTAGATTGTACGGGCTTTCGTGAATAAGCACAGAAAGTACCTCTGCATCAGTATTCGCGATTACAGACTGGATGCCGCATCTAATTTTATATCTTAACCATTCATTATCAGTCGTATGAGACGATCATATATCTCCATCTCCATTTCACATTGCACGTTATTGGTGCGATTATTATTGCTTTATTCTATCAGCTTTATGGAGATCAGATCAATCGAAATATATGACGACGTACCTAATGTCAAATCAATTGCGTTCGAACGCAGATAAATTCCATGTATTAAGATTACCACAAAATCATATTAAATATAGACTGTACTCTTTGTATTCTAATGACAAGTGCAGTGTGAAAAATTGCTTCATATAAAGTATTTACACACGACAGGTATACAGTATCTATTTTTTATTGAACACAAAAAAAAAAAAACAAATTAACCTCCATGTCAATTTTCTGTAGGCGGATGAATTTTTTTAAAAAAAAAAAACCAATTAACTCTCACACCATGCAACCACTCTTGCGCTTAATTGTACATTAAATATAAAAACGGAATCATTAAAAAAACACTCCCATTTAAAATTCTATACCAAAAGTGCAGTCTATATTTCACACCAACCTTGCATTGCACGCTCGGAATCCGATACACAATCCATCTCACTCTACAGCGCAGGACAGACAGAGACAACACGAACCGAGAGCGCGCGAACAACACGTTACAATAAAAACAGCATTTCAAAAACGCCAACTGCCTACGAACGTAGGCGACTTACAAATATACACTGTCCATGTATATGAATTACACTAATCACTTTAGAAACGAACTTAAAAAAAACATTACTCAACTATATTAAAACTATATGTATATTTGAATAGAAGCGCTGGAGGGCCTAACAAGTGAAATTAAAATAAATAGGATCCAGGATTACTGCCGTCCCCTTCACATTTGTACAAAAGCTGCCTCCCACCTGTAAACAAACAACATACCATGACTACCGATTTGGAAATTTTATTTATGCAAGTAGCAAACAAACATACAGTTCTAATGCTGATAACAGGCTACTGCGGCCCATGACATCTGTTACCACAGATGCGATGCTACTCGTAGAGACATAGAACAAATGCCTCACATTTTGTATATGCTGGCACCACACGCTTACACAAATTCACAAGCATGCGAACACTACTGCATCAGGCCACAAATAAGTGACAGTGGTACCAGCCCAGTCAAATATGAAATTTCTACCACCAGTAAAGTCAAAAACAGGTGTGTTGCTATCCCTGAGGGATATGACAGACGCCTCATGTAAATAATGACACACACCCTTCAGTCTGGAATCCAACTAACAAGGGTTGCCACTCAACAGAATTAGGTGTGGTGTTTTAAAATAACATTAAATTAAATTCTTGTAATTTTTTTGTCACATTATCTGCACAATAGCGACATCTATGCTATCAATTACAAACTACAAAGTCTCTTTCGAGCAAGCCAAAAATCAGTTATATATTTCATATATAAATAGTATATACTTGCTAATACGGCTGGTTTATAACCGGAGTGTGACAGTGGTACCGCCACAGTCAAACATATACTACATATCCACTTAAATATAGTTGTTTTTTGGATACGAAAAAAATATTTGAATTCATCGAGGGAATCGAACCCACGACTTCATATTTCACTGTCATCACTATTGTGACTGATCGCCAAATTAGGAGGGTTAGTACACCAGCACCATTTTTATCACCACTGTCAGCGGTGATAAGTGAGTGGGGAGCGAGGAAGGGATGAGTTATTAGGGGGTAGGGGGGGGGTTGGTAGTGTGAAGTAGGCGGAGGGCTGGCGGGACGGACCGGCGGGCTACCAGAGGCGGTGCAGGTGCAGGTTGCGCGAGAGCACCGAGCGCACGTCGTGCGTGAAGCGCAGCGCGTCCAGCACCGGCAGCAGGTTCAGCAGCGCCACGTCCAGCGGGTCCGAGAACCACGACTTGATCGGTATCGCGTTGTCTGGAAAGTCCCGGTAGGCCCCGGGCGAGTTGTCCAGTATGAACACCCTGTTGAGGTCGTCGCATATCGACGACAGGTTCTTTGTGTACGAGCCGTGCTCCGCCGTGCAGTGTTGTCTGTAGAACCGCCGCCGGAGGATGCCCCTGCCGTTGTCCAGCTTGTCAGCCACCGCCGCGCCGTATATCTCCATAGACGCTGTGAACACCACCAGCTCGTACCACTGTGACACTATATCCAAAAAGTAGTCGACGTGAGGCCGCTTGTGCACGAAGAACCTGACCGGGTGCTTGTCTATAGTGACCTTCAGCACGAAGTCGGGCGGCGTGCCGGGCTTCACCGTCGGCCGCAGCATCGCGTCGTGGTGCGAGTGGATCAGCGTCTCGTCCAGGTCCAACACAAGCATTTTCCGTTTGACTAGACCTGGAACGTTCAGATTGGGTCTATTAGTGGCTTTCGGTCTTACTTTTTGTTGTGATGTCCTTTTCTTGTAATGAAAATTTTAGTAGCAAAGAGGCATGCAGCTCACTTGGTGTTAAGTGACCACTGCAGCCCACGTGACAGATACTGTGCCACTATTGAGGACAAAGTTCGTACCTCTCGTGTTCTGCATATGATAGTTATCATACTTTTACACCGAAACAACTGCGAAGTACTATTTTACGGAATCTCTAGGTACCTAGCCGAACATGAATATTACATCACACGTCAGTAGCACGGTATTGGCGTATACTAGTAATTCCTCTGGAAAAATAATCGCCAATGAAGGCAGAAGCCGCAACATCCCATATAACACCACAAGTGGCAATTAAACACTTCATAGGATGAGGTAGCCCATCCAGCTTGTCTCTGTATTTTTATGTCATGAAGAAGAACGCGAGCATGAAGTCTATCTGCTGGTAAGTAGCTACTGCAACCCATGACACCTGTAATCACAGATGCGGTGCTACTCTGGAGGACATAGATCGAACGCCTTGTGTTCTGCGTATCTATGCTAATGCTGATAATCCACATGTATAAATATATAATCTAAAAGAGCCTCTACTCTTGCAACCTTTAGTACTATTGTAACATTTTAAATATAATAAAGGTCGCCCTATGGTCAAAATTCGAGCATTTTGTGTAAAAACAACATTATACACAAGTATGTGTGTGTGTGTGTGTGTGTGTGTGTGTGTGTATACAGTGTACACACACAGTAGTGTGTAATGTTTCTTTACACAAATGTATTTCTAATGTATATTATAAAAAAATATTACATCCTTGTTCTTCTCCATATAAACTTTAACTGGGACAAATTTACTATGTAGGCATAATTTTCTTAAAAAGGGTTACAAAGTTTTTGCTTCACGTATTAATGTAAAAACATTTTTTCGTAGGTTTAGAGTCTAATTAAAATTGAGACTATCAACTTTTTTTTCCCCCTTAAAACAATCCACTGTTTGAACCAGCCAGCCGTCAAAATAAATTGCTTGACCATCCCTTTAAGTACAAGGGTATCGATCGTGGCACTGTAGAAAGAAACAAACTAACAAAAGGAAATCCATATTCCGAGATTAAACGGGCGTCAAATTATGTATTTATAGTTTAATCGTCCGACGGGGACGGGGGCGCTACGAAGCCGTACAACCAAGGCCGGTCAACTGAACCTTGTTTACTATCTTGCCTTTTAAACTACTACTGTTTTCGGATACACACATAACAATGTATTTTACGAAATATTATATTATATAAATGTATGTTATCAACCGCCTTTATACATGTAATTTACACAAAATATATCTACATAGAAACACATTAAAAGATTACAGGAAAATGATAGTGGACATTTACTAATAACTGCCTCGTTAGTTCAGTCACAAGCACGACTGTCTTGGACTTTGGGTTCGATTCCCGGGCCGGGCAAACTGATATTGGGTTTACTACGGGCAAAGGGCTTTTGGGTTACCAGAAAAATCCCAGTAAGTAGCCCAAAGTTTGAAAATGTGCTCGGTATATGGCAATAGACTCGCCACCTATTACTTGAGACAAACATAACTAGCGAACCTGGGTGACATTCATCTCTGCCTACACCATCGGATAAATAGATTATATACTAATGCTTAGCAAAAAAATCAACTCACTCCGGTATTTACTAGAAGGCGTAAACGGGAATGAAAATAACCTACGTTTCACCAGTCGCGTCTCATTTAATAGGCGGCGAGCTAATTGCCTTTTACAGAGCATATTTCCGAGGTCTGAGTTATCGGGAACCCAACCCAGGGTCAGCTGGCGTTTGCGTTTACGACCTACGAAATAAACCTTAACAGTTGGGAAATTAGAGTATATTTTGATACCAAGTCCAAAATGTAGCAAAATTCATTGTTTGTCATAAGGTTGGAGAAAAAAGCAATATAAACGTTTGAGCCTGATTTATGCTATATTTATTTATTTATTTAAAAACTTTAATTACACCTTAACCTAAATAATGGTATAATGGGCGGACTTAATGCCTGGT
>DWIE01001551.1:0-10564 GCA_018248235.1 Choaspes benjaminii
ATGCAACATTTTCCTCCTAGCGTCAGGAGAAGGTTCAGTTAATATTATGATAGCACACGGGCTTGCAGTCCGCCTGTTGGTAAGTAGCTACTATAGCCCACGACATGTGTAATCACAGATGTGGTGCTCCTTTTGAGAATATCGATCGGACGCCTCCTGTTCCTATGTGTAAGAACATTTTGTGCAATATTTTCCTCTTTGCGTCAGAAGCTACAAAATTAACAGCGTAGGAGAGTATACATTTTAGGTAAACGTATGTTCTTCTACTTAAAATGTGTGTTTGTCAATCTGTTTGTGAATGTAAAAGCTTTGACTTTTTCATATAAATATTTAAGGTGTTATAGATGTTCTGTCTCTCTAAGTTCATTCAGCTATAAATGTCGATGCGTGCACATTTTACGTGATTTTTTTAAACTATTAATTTAAATTAAAACTTTAAAAAATCAATGCTTATATCAGATTTTGTTGCTAACCCTCCCCATGTTTACACACACAAGTGCGGTTATCGGTTCACGTTACAATTACAACTTGAGGCAAACGGACTTCGTGAAATACAACGTCTATACTCCATTCATTGAGCACATACAAAACACGCGTTCAAACTATATCTTCAAGAGAGTCACCGCACTTACGACCAACGATGCCAGCATATGTTGTGGACAAACATTATTGATATATTATGGACCCCCTTCTCGTTTATGGAACGCATGTACACGCGTATGCATATAGCAGAAAAAACCTACTAACCTTCATGCCAAAAATATTTTAAAAATCATTCTAAAACCGCATCAACAAAATCCCTAGTTTCTCAAAGTGGCATTTGAGTCACCATACGCTAATCGCACACGTCACCACGATACGAGGCAGTGTTCCCCACACAAACACACACATACAAACTCGCGCGCGCATACACACAGCCGACCGTACCCAGTTATCTGTCACATACGTAACACGCTCGTGCGGCGGTGGCGCAAATGTCAAGATGTAGCGTGAAGATTGTAATGTTATGATTTTGTTATGAAACGGCACTAATCTAATAACCACGTGTATGTTCTGTTGCGTTAATTTGTTCTGACGTTCTGTTTAAAGGAACTACTAATAAGTACTGTGTCGTCACACGCGCAAACAGTTTAAACGTGAGTTTAGTTTAATGGTATAGATAATTAACGTTGCATTAATCGTACAATATAACATTCCTTGATTTTAAAAAACGTCAGTAATATTTTTTCCCGTTGTGATTTTATACTCGTCGTGCGAGAGAATGAGATAGACTTCATTATACAATGTTTCTTATATTCGTGTTGTCCACTTTGTGCGACATATTTTGAAGGTTTCACTTCTACCATGTGTGTGAATTGCATACATGTTTTTTTATTAAGATTAAGATTATGTTTTCTTAATTAGGGTAGTGAGAAAAAAAACAAAAAGCTTTGCTTTATTAAATAGTTTATTTTTTATATAATAAATAAATAACAGATTATTAGTATTATTAATTCCAGATTATAAAATAAGATTGATGAAATCTGTCCAAAAACTTTATATTAAATTTTCAGGATCTTAATAAGCTCAGTCATTGCCTTGAAAAGTAATAGTTTTAAACCACCCAATGTTGAATAAACAAAACGTACCTGAAAAAGAAGACCAGATTATTAAAAATTTTACGATTTACTTCAAGATTCTACTTATCATCAAAATAATAAATTGAATAATTAAAAATCTTAACTTTTGTTAAGACAAAACTAACGGATATAAACATTATGTGATTGTACTGTGTAGTTGCTAGATCTTTCAGATTTATTATCTGACTAGCTTCATAATACAACACTATTGTACTTTGACTGCAGGTTGGGAATCTACGCACCGTATCCTTTCATAGAGCGGCTAATCTTTGCGCCATAAAGATTATCACGAATACAAAATATTGTTTAATAGCACAAAGTACTACTATGAATCTGTAATGATCTTAATTATATTATTGTTACAAATCTGTGTTTTGAAGCTTAAGCTTTTGAAGACAAATACAATGATTTTTATTTTTACAGTTCAATCTATCTACAAGAATGCAACATGCCGCGACTTCATTTATTTATATTTTATATAACCTGTCATTTACGCAATCACATGTTATTGCTATATAGCAATTTTCATTAAGGTCAAAGAACGGCTTCTCGAGCTAAATCGGGACATCCAGACGGACAGACAAATTATTCATAAATTATTTTATTGATGTCAGTCATAAAAGGAATATTATTCACAAAACTTTACAAAAATAAAATTGTGCACAGACAGACTTTTCAAATTTATATATTAGTACTCGTAAATGGCTTTAACGATTTCGATGATTTTGTACTTAGATAGGGTCATGCTTTTTAAGTTTACTTTAAATTAATGATTTTTTTATATATCTAGGTAGGTGTAATTTTTTAAAAGAAGAGAATTATAGCAAAAATAAATATTTAAAAAAAACTACTAATGTCATCTCTTGATCGTTTGTATAATCTCCACCAAATGGCGTTACGTGTTGTACTACGGGTTGGGCATTTGTAGGTATATAAAAAGACGAGTGAAGCTCCGTCATCCGGATATAATATTAATAATTACAGCCCGCTGTGAGCGTATACCTCGGGTCGCGAATATCACTCCCCGACCGCGTGTCTGGCACTTTCACGATCGTCACAACACGCGTTTCGTAACGGTGTCTGTGCGTCGCGGGGAAACCACCAGAACATCTTTCCTATGTTATGGCGTTTTTTGTTTTGTTTTTTTTTTAACAGTACTTAAAATATCAAACGGTTATGCAGTTCATCTGCTGGTAAGAGCCCATTACAACCTTAACTGACATAAAACACTCATCGTTGTGTTCGAAGTTGCTAGTCTTGGACTAAGTTAGTCGCTAATATGCCACACTCTTCAAGCTGAAACACAAGTCTAAAGAGCTATTTCACAGCAGATATTTGTATGGAAGCGTTACTCGCCTGGGGGAACCTGGATAGGTTCTGCCAACGACGTATCACTGACTTGCAGCCCAGCTGATGGTAAGCTACAGGATTTTGTGACATCTGTGATGCCACAGATGCGGTGCCATTGCTCAAGACAAAGGTGGACCTCATGTACTGCATTCTATCACACTGTTAGTTACAGAAACACTATTTCACTTGCACAGTTAAGTGTGTTACCACAGTATCACCAACCCAGTCGAACACGAAAGTTCCACCACCCGCAAAAATTTATTCATTCCATTAGAACGCGTTATCTTACTTCTATTTATATAGACATAAAGCTCAAAATTATCTAACATCCGCGCCGTTATGAAATGCACTTGGCAACACAGGCAACAATTATAGTATAGCAAGACATATAACCTTTGTGCAAGAGGCATTAGAGTCTAAAATTGATTAACAATTAAGTTTATGATAAACGTGTTACAACTTCCAAGGAATCTATTGTACTATTCATTTCGTAAACAAACAAAAACATTTGTAAGAACAATATATTATAAGAATTCTGTAAAAACAATGGCTCTATAGTAAAGTATAGAATATTATTTCTGTTTTATGTTTATTCACTATATTATTTATCTTTTATATATATAAAAAGATAACTAACTCACTGATATATCAACGCACAGATAAAACTATGAAATGTGCATGCGGGTACCATTTACACTGTAGGTGAGGATTTTTGGAAATTTAAAGGTGAAAAAGAGATTAAGTGAGTGCATCGCGAGCGAAGCCGTGGGAAATACACTAGTTATACATAAAGTTCATAATGCATGATACAATAGTTTTACCATTTATAATCTGCATCTACGTACAAATATTGAATCTCGACTTAGGTAAAATGATTAGATCATACTTTAAAATGATATTTTTTATTCTTATACTACCGCACAGAGGAAATTTCCGTTTTTATGTTATGAAGTAGCACACGGGCTTGCAGTCTACTGCTGGTAAGTAGCTACTGCTATCTGACATCACAAAAGCGGTGTTACTAATAAGGACACAGATCGAACGCCTCGTGTGCTGCGTTTGCTGGCTATCACACCCTTACACCGAAACACCGAAACACAAGTAGTGCGAACACTAGTGTTCTACAGCACTAATAGGTGTGACGTTGGTACCCAGTCGAACATGTTCATATTCAATCACCCGAGATTTACTATAGAGCTGATTTTATTTTGAAACAGATTTGTTATTTTCCTTATAAAAGTATCAACTGTTATTGTCCGAATACCAGTGGTTACCTCAACCAATAAAATATAGTTTTATGCTTCAAGATAATTACTTCATCTTCTGTTTTAGATTTATAATTTTACTAGCGATCCGCCCCGGCTTCACAAATATAGCAGAGCATATACGCATACTTATAGCCGCGACTGGCAACACAAAAAAATCCAAATGTCTATGCTATCGCCTAATGCAATTAAAAAAAAAAAGATTTTCGCTGCAATCGCCAGTCGACATTATTATTTCCGACATCTTCAACAAACATCATCATATTTCAGCGAATTTACACAAAACCTTTATGTATTATATATCATAATCTTCGTCATGAATTGCTCTGTCTATTGGTGTCAATTACATGAAAACTCGTTCAGTAGTTTTTGAGTTCAACGCGTTCAAACAGACAGTCGATGTGGCGGCGTATTTAGTTTCACATGGTTGTATATTTTATAATTTATAATATTTATATAGTTGTATTTAATTAAAGAATATAATATTTATTTAAATTGGAATTATTGTATTCTTGTTTCCTTAAATGAATACAGTTATTACGCAAATTTTATCTTCTTTACAATAAATAAAGTATTAAACTAAACTATTAATTTCTTCACACATAATACGAGGAATTTGTTACATGTCTCTACTGGACTCTAACAAACATGGTAATAAATTTATAAAGAAACTGTTTGTTTATTGTTCTCTATCATAGAAGTAGAGTTCTGCTCATTTACTGTGTCGCAATAGTACGAAGGTTTAATTTTTAAGGCTTTTAAATACATAATAATAATTTATTAGCCTTTGTTTTGTCGCAATTTGCACTGTTTATGTTGAGAGTCATTAGATAGAGTCCTTTTCGATGAATGTTTTTTTTTTACTCGTTACACTAAAAATATAAAAAAATGTAATATAAATGTTGAGAATATGAAACGTGTTTTTTTATATTAAGAATATTTTTTTGACAACTCAGTAGCTTTAGTTATACATTTAAATTTAGAAAAACGATGAAGATAAAATAATCAACACCGTCTTCTATATTTTGACCTACCGATAAGATAACCAACCGTGGGAATGTACTTAATGATTTATTATGGACTTTTGAATATTTAGTATGAAAATAATATTGTTTAGGCATATTACTATGTAGAGCATAAAATAAACAGTCACCGATATCTCGACATAAGCTGTGCAACTTTCAAACATCTGTGAGAATCGCTTCACGTGTATCTGATTACAGTAGACACTAAAGATAAACGATATCTAACAATAAAATTATCTAGAATATTCATGTTTACGCCCCGCACACTGAGAACTGTGATATGCGAGTTTTATTGTTATGCCTACACCGTTTATCCGATGCTCGCGTGAGTGTAACCAGTTCGATTGACTAGAATCGGGTGCCCTTCTCGGTTTCGGTTGCAGCGCGTCGATTTCTAATCAACCACGGGTGCGGGTCGTTGACACCTGTCAAAATTGCAGCAGAGCCGGTGCAGCGGCGTGCGGCGCGGCGGCGACCTTGTCGCGCCCGCGCCCCTCGCGACGTCATGCGGGGGCGCGCCGGTGACGCGGTGACGTCACGCCGCGCCCTCGCCCGCCGTCACTCCGTGTGCACGTGAACGCCACGCGCCGGCACGCGCCGGCTGCGTGATCGGCACGCCGCCATTGGCCGCTGCGGCCGCGCCGCCCGCTCCCATTGGCCGCCCGTCCCGCGCGCCCCGCGACCGCCGCCGCTTCGTACCTCGAGCGCTCGGGACCAGGTTTATTCGTCTGCCGCTCGCTGACCGACCTACACGGCTCCCAGCAGTGGAAGCGCGAAGCGAGACCGCGAGTTTGTGAATTAAAAAGAAAGTTTTTTTTCGTTGAATGATCCCAACGTAACCAGTATGTCTACTCTGCTCGAAGTTTGCGGACCCCTCTCGCCGCCGTCAACGCCGCCGTTGATGGACGTAAAAGTCGAGTTGCCCTTAAAAAAGGCTGCACTGAAGCGGGCCAGGGAGTCGCCGCCGCCCGCCGGCCTGGTGACTCCTCAACCCTCAGACTCGGAAGGCGAGGACGAGTGCGGCAACCGGGCGCGCTGCGAGCTGGCGCGCCTGCTGCTCACCACGCCGCCGCCGGAGCCCTGCGGCCGCCCCTCCGTCATCATGCGGGCGCACAAAGACGGCACTTGCAGTCCAGAACCGCTGCTGCCGCCCCCGCCAAATGACATGAACATCCTGAAGACGCTCAAGTTTAAAATGAACCGCGGACACACCTACTCACAAGTGAAATATATCGCGAGCCGAGCTCAACCGGTTAGTCCGCCAGCCGCGCCGCCATCTCCTCCTGCTAAGGTCGAGGAAGCGCGCGTCCCATCCCCGCACGCCGAGTGTCAACCCAAACAGAGCGATGAACAAAGAGTGCCCCAGAACCCGTCGGCTGCTGCGATGCCCGGCTGGGTGCCGCTGGCTCCGCGGCCCGCACCTACCGTCCTGGTGCCCGGGACGCTACTGCCCACCACGGCTCTCTGGCTGGTGGCTCCCGCACCCGCCGCCCGCCGACGTCTCTACGAGTGCTCGTATCCTGGCTGCGGGAAAAATTACTTCAAATCGTCTCACCTGAAAGCGCACGCCCGCACGCACACCGGCGAGCGGCCCTTCAAATGCGGTTGGCCCGGCTGCGAGAGAAGATTCTCCCGCTCCGACGAGCTCTCCCGACATAAGCGTACACACACCGGGGAGAAAAAATTCGGGTGCGGGGTGTGCAACCGCCGGTTCATGCGCTCAGACCACCTCGCCAAGCACGTGAAGAGGCACGCCAAAGAAAGGGCCCCCCCGGCCCCCGTCCTGAGACTGCTCCCCTCCCCACCCCTCGGCATCCCGATCCCCGTACAAACCTCCGTCGCGCCCGCCCAGTGAGCGCGACCTGACTGTGATCCAGATCTCATGATCGTTACCTAGTTGTAGTACTCATCTAAGACTGTCCTATCTGACTACTTAAGTAGTTATTAGCTGTAAGTCTATGTTATTTGTTGCAATTGATAAGCTTAAAAAATATAATGAGAATGATTTATATGCCTGGTTTGATTTTCACTTCACTTCACTTCACTTACACTTCACGACACTGTAACTTCCGAACTATAACCACCGATCTACTAAGTTTCTAACGACACTTGTGGAGATATTCAATGTAGAGGCGTTAGGATAGTGCTGGCCGGGGAGTCGAACACCGGTCCCTAGCGGAGGAGGCCGGCGGGCGACTGTGGGCCGCTCGCGCCGCCGCCTCCGCGCTGCCTCGCTACTGATAAGACATGCTACAGATCCGGTTATCTCTGTGCCGTATCTCTGAAAGCAATTAATTCTTATATTTCCATAACCAAAAGAACATAACAATTAATTTTATCAAATAACCAACATAATTGTTTTCTTTGTTTCAAATCTAGATTATTGCACGATCTCAAAAAGCCACACTATTAAAATTAATCTGAGAGAGAATGTTGCTTAAAGGACAATCAAGTGAAGTTTAGTAGGTGCCTTTATTAATTATTACTTAACTTGGTAGATATTGTATGAAAAGTTCACTTTGAAATTGACATACTTCCTCCATTTACATAAAACTTTAATTACACACATTCACAAAGTAATTATAAAGTATTCACTTTAAAATTGAAATTTAGTCAATTACCAGACACTAAATAAAAAAATTATTCATCTAAATATATATATAAAAGGATAACTGACTGCCAGACATATCAATGCACAGTCAAAACTGCTGGGGCTAGGACCTTGAAAATTTACATCTGGGTTCCTTTTACACTGTAGGTGACTAAGAAAGGAATTTTGTAAATTTAACCCCTAAGGTGGTGAAAAAAGTTATGGAAATTTGTCTGACGGGAGCCAAGCCGTTTGCAATTCGCTCGTTTATTTTAAACATAAATTTAGTAGCCGACATACACATGAATTCAATTTCTATTAAGTTTTGAAGTAGCAACAGTCTTGCAGTCCATCTGATGGTAAATGACCACTGCAGCCCATGACATCTGTAACCAAGGTCACAGATGCGGTGCTACTGCCCATGACAAAGCTGAAACGCCTCGTGTCCCGCAAATGCTGGCTATCATACTCCTACATCGCAACAGTATTAAAACATTAACACCAAATAATTACAATTATGTCATATTTAAAAATAACTCTACGTGTCTATCTACTGTTCATACAAAAGGATAAATGACTGACTAACATATCAGCATGCAATTCAAGCTACTAGGACTAGGAACGTGAAATTTCCATATGTTCCTTTTACACTGTTGGTAAGTACTAAGAAACAATTTTTGGAAATGCAAACCCTAAAGTGTTGAAAAACGGGATGCAAGTTTGTATGACGCTAGTAAAGCCGTGGGCAATGCGCTCGTACAGAAAAAAAGAGTAATGCAAGAAACTGTACAATCCACTTATGCAGTTCGGGACAATGTCCTAATAAGACCAGACCATAGCTTAATCCGTCCTAGTTGGCAACTCATCAAACTTCAACCGAAACTTCATACTCAGCCTAAACTCAACCTGGGGTCACTAGGTTATCTGTGTAGAAATAAATAAAACAGTTGTTGAGGGAGAACACTCATGTTTGATAATGACCGTGGCGTCACACCTATTTGTGTTTCGGTAAGGGTGTGACAGCCAGCATACGCAGAACACGAGGCGTCGATCTATGTCGTCAAGAGTAGCACCGCATCTGTGGTTGCAGATGTCATGGGCTGCAGTAGCTACTTACCAGCGGGTGGACTGCAAGCCCGTGTGCTACTTCATAACATAGAAAGAATAAAAATAATCACGACCGAAAAGAAGTCTCATAAATTTATGACAATTCGGACATTCCCAATTACAGTGTTGTTAAGAAAGAAAGAAAGAAAGAAATAATTAAAAATATTCAGCATGTGTGTTTTTCTTCTTTGCCCTTAATACACCATCCAGTCCAGGACATAACGTGGTACTCACCCGGACCGACCTGGAATGCTATTCGTTACCTACGAAGTTCACTTTCGTATTCCCTAATTTCGATTGCCTTCCACTGCGATAGAGAACTAATAAATGGCTAATAAATTAACAGTTCCAAGAACAGAACAATACATTTTGGTATTCTCTAATCAAAAACAACTTTGTTTTCGCCTACCCGATCGCCCAGAGCCTCGATTTTACCTGTCGGAATTAAAAGTTACTATTTTTACATCGCTGTGGTCTTCGTAGCACTCAAAACGACGGTCTCAAGTCGTAGATCACAACGAAGAATTTTTATTTTAGGGAATAGCACAGCTAGGTAGATTCGAACGATTGTTGTTTGTTCCAAAACTTGTGGCAAAGCAGTTTTAAATTTGAATTAATGAACTTCTGTTTGACTTAACAACGGATGTCAGGTCGTACAATACATTTAATTAGATCACTTAATCAATACACTGTCGTATTTTTTATCATAATTAAGTCTACCTTGGCATTGAATTTTGAAAACGTTACAAATGTAAAACGAAATCTAAGTAACTAAAAGTTTCTGATGGAAGTGTAATAATTATATTACATAGTAATTCTTTAACGAAAGAATGCTTTTAAGCACCTACTACACTCTTTCTTCGGGGGTTGAATGGGAGAGAATGTCCGCAGGCATTAAGTCCGCCTTTTGTAACACTCTTCATTAGGCGCTTATAAAGAAAAATAAATAAATAATAACAACACTGTATCTATACTTACTATATATCATAAAACAAGTATGTGAAACAGTAGTGTTCGCGCTATTTGTGTTTCGATGTAGGGGTGTGATAGCCAGCACATGCAGAACATGAGACGTTCATTTTATTTTCTCACGAGTAGCACTACATCTGTGATTACAGACGTTATGGGCTGCAGTAGCCACTTACCAGCAGGTAGACTGCATGCCCGTGTGCTTCTTCATAGCAAATGTCAAGACATGTCAAGTTCATAAAACTATCTATTAACCTACGGGTCTGCACTGTACGAATTCATATGAATATTCTATTATATTATATCACTTATATAGGTTTAAATAAATTACTGAGGTTGTGGATATTAACCCAGAAATTACTTAGAACTTTTTACCGTAAACGGAAACCCGCTTTGCCAATTTGAATCAATCGCGTTTAGGCGAGCCGTGGGCGTGCACCGCGAGTGTTTAATCTGATGGAATAACTTTAGTAGCACTTTTGAATTATTTGATTTTGCTGGGAGAACGCTTATTTAGTTGCTAGATTCTCATCCATATACCTATAAATGTGAATAAATAATAATATCGGTGGTAGAATCTATCCAGATTCGCCCGGGTGAGTACCACCACCACACCTATTTCTGCTGTGAAATAGCTCT
>DWIE01001552.1:0-10564 GCA_018248235.1 Choaspes benjaminii
GCTTATTTCTATTTTGGTATTTGACAAGAAATTCCAACTTCCAGTTAGCTCGCATAGTGGAAAAGTCATTGAACCAGGGAGAATATACCCAGTTTTCGCACTGCGTAAGAGTCTATGTTAGTTACATATAATTAATCCACCACACCATCATTTAATAGTCATCTTATTAAAAACTTAAATTAATTAAATAACGCCAACACAACTCCAAGCCTGACACTCGGAATAATCCCGCCAAAACACCCCTGTCATTGTATTTTTTTTTAATTAACAATGTTACGGCTTCAGCGTATTACGATAAAGCTTATCTACATTATTTATTCATATTAAAATCAATATTTTGATATTGTTCTTCGTATATTTGACGTGAAACTCCAACTACTAGCTCGCACTGTTAGAAATTTATTGAACCGGGGGCACCTGAAATGTATATTCAATTTCCGGACCGTGCAATATTCTATGTTGTGGTTACACATAATTAAACCCACGTACAATAATTTAATACGATAATTATTATCACTGAGCACACCATATACTACATAAGCAAATTAAACAATAACAACATTATTCCGAATATGACACTCGGATGTCAAGTCAATGTTTTTTTACTGCTTCGTCGTATTGCCATTAAAGCCTATTTTTACTGTGTGTTCATTTTAAATTTTAAATATTGTTACGAGCTGAAGAGGTAGCATAGGGAAGACGCATTCAATTAGATGATAATTTTATTACGCAGAACAAGAATATCTAGTAACAATACTACAACGATATTCACTTGAAAGTCACTAATTGTTTCCAACAATCTTAGTGTTAATCGCTTGGTACCGCATTCTTCACTTGAATGTCATAAATCGTCCCTAATTATCGCTTGCTATTAATATATGACTTTCGACATAGTTCTAGGTTGTTCCGTATGGCGGTAAACAAGTCATAAATCATCGATGAGGCATCCACGCTCGCCCCTACACCTTTTCCAAATGTTTCGTAGCTGCCATATTGTTTACGTGAACAAGTTGTTTGTATGTACACAGATGACGTCACCAAGGATATTCCTTCTTTTCCATCTTGCGTATTTGTGACGTATATAATTCTCATTCAAATATTAGAAAGTTCTCGAGACAGGAGTGGTGTTGCTAAGCTGACTCCTTAAGAATATTAATATTAAAATATTGGTGATGCACATTTTAAAATTGTTCTTGGAGTATTTAACGAGAAACATCAACTGCGAGCTCGTACAGATGAAAATTCATTGGGCCAGGAAGATCTGAAAAATATTATCAGTTTCCGCATCGCATCTGTACAAAATTTACGGTTTCGGCGTATACGCCTGTATACAGGTGGTGGCAATACAGGCTATATTTCATTGTTTCTCCACTTAACATATTAATAGTGACATGTTTATGGTATCGTATGGTAGGACGGGCCGGTATCCGCAACTCCGCCCCTAGACGTTGTCTGGAAACATTCGCGGCGGGAACGTGATTCTCCTTCTTTTATTCTAGCCACCCTAACTCTTCCAAAAATGCCAGCTATCTCCTAGATTTGGTATTCTGCAACTTGTGGGCAGTTAAGAAGCAAATAACATACTGTCTTGACAAGTAAAATGTTGTATGTGAAAATAAAATATCAATATAAAAAATACGAAAATATGAATATTGAAATGCGCCACAATCTACCAAAAGTACTCACGTTCCGCAAGAAACGTTGCGTTTGTAACTAATTAATTAAATTAATCTACTTTATTGTTATTTATTGTTAATCATCGCCACTTTTCATACTAACCTTACCTACCTTAAACAGATTAAAAACAACATTTTATTTCTCTTATGGATTTTCGGCTCTTTTCCACTTTGCCATTGATAATGTTGTAAGGGATATACACGTTTTTGGACCATTTTGCCAATAACAAGTATAAATATTAAAATTATAAAATCATAATATTAAAATGTTGGTGATGCACATTTTAATATTGTCCTTGGAGTATTTGACGAGAAACTCCAAGTGTCAGCTCGCACAGATAGAAACTAACTGAGCCAGGGAGATAATAATGATTTAAAATACAGTGTTTAAATAGTATTTTTATGGCGATGACTTGCTGCCTTCATTTCTTGTTCATTAGGAAAATTTACAAATAAAAGCCATCAAAGTACTCATATGTTTAAAACACAAGATCTATGAAACAGCTATTGTTATAATTTTAACAATTATAGGAGTAATAAATAAATAATTTATTTCGACGAATATTTTCCTTGAATATTAAAATTAAAATATTAAAATAAAGTATATAATTAGATTATGTAAAAGGTAATTTTTTTGTGTTACCTGTTCACTATCAGACGATGCTTATTTATGCTTGTTACGATGTCCATTTTATAAGCTGAAGCAAGCAAACATGGGTCGAACTGAACAGACTTCCTTCTTTCCTTCATACTATGGAGTGTTACCTCTACACTCCATAATACTTATTCTTAGAGATTCTATACTCTTTACTTACACTCGGCGACACTATCTCGTCTTCACCCACCCACCAACACGTGCCATTATATAGGCTACCAGTCGCAATTTCTATAAAAAATGGAGTTCCAACTACTGGAGCTTCAAATATGTATATATATCAAGAGCTCGTAATTAATTAAATGAATTTTTAATTATTAATAACCCTAAAGTAACCTACTTAGTAATGACGGAAATTGACAAGGGGAGAAAAATGTCTTGAATTGTTTTGTCTTCCCGTCTTTATATATAAGTTTATTACACTAAGCTTTTTGCTGCATTCACTTAGATTATTTAATATGTAAGATAGACAGTACCTAGAATTTATGAATTTCTAACTTGATATGGTGCGGCGAGCGATGCTGAGCGCAAACGTGAAGAGAATCCCTCGCCTCGTCCTGTCTGCGCTGGCTTTTGTTTTGTTACACCCGGTATTATAACTATTATGCGGGAAGTCCAACATAGCTCCCCATAATACTACCTGTATTAAAAGCAATAACTATACACACTACAAAGAAAATCAATCGGCACTTGTTGTCTATAATAATATGTTTCACACGCAATAATTGTATATGCCGTATCTGTGATTATATAGCACTTCTAAAAATACATACATATTCATTTTATCCAAAATTTTATAACATATTTATGTTAATTTCACTTAATTGATTTTACATTTTTTTAAACACGGTTCCGTAAAAGCTACGCTAATACGCATATAATAACAAATAAAACAGTGACGCATCGAAGGTTTTTTTGCTTGATACGGAACTAAATTTTTTTCTGAAGAGACAGTTTTAACAAATCTAGAGACATCATGTTCATAAGAACGGTGTGTACTCGTATATCTTTTGGAGGAAGGGAAGAGTGAGGCTCGAACCCTTTAGCTCCGCTATTGAAAGCTTTTGAAAGTCTTCTTATACCTATTAGTTGTCGGTATTTAAAAACTTGCGACTGGAACAATTAAAATAGGTATTTTAGATTTAAAAATATTACGTGTAAAATATATAAAGAGCGTAATTTAATACTCTATTTGTAATATAATTTAATAAAGTAACTTAAAGTTAGGAAAATAAAAGAACCAAATCGTATTTAATTGATTTTACTTAAATTATAATATTAACCTTAGTAACACATAGTAGATAAATACAAAACTTATCCTATCGCTATTGACGGCACAATGCAAAGTGTTTAAACAGCTAATTAGTCTTTTCAAGATTACAATATAATCATTATAATAGCTTCAGTTTTTAATTAAGAATCAGATACTGCACTCGCCTACGGACTAAATACAACAAACAGACACACAATATACAATTCTAAACTAGATCTACAAACATACTGACGTAATACTCATTCAGACATCGATTAGATTAGAAAGCTTTTACAAACATGAAAATTGAAATTTACATTCATCTACAGAAAATACAATATACTATTACATCGATTCAGTAGCCGGTGGGGCGAACTGTATTACAGAGGTATGGCGTACCGTCGGTTCAGTAACGGCTTCGATATGGGGAATGAGCTTTCGCTTTCTGGGAGGAAGTGAAGAAGGTGCAAGGGTAAATTGCAAAGTAGTAGTGGGGGGTGATGGCGAGGGGGTCACGATAGGGGGTGGTTTCAGTTCAGTCATAGAAGTAGTTTGCATTGGAATCATTACTGCTGTAGCGCAGGGAGGCGAGGGGGGAGAACTCGGCGGCGTGGGTGGCAACTGTTGCAGGGCAGCTTCAGCGATGTCGCACACGACAGGTCCGATGGCTTCCGTCGGCACGGTGTACTGCGAAGCTGTGGGTCGAGGAGTTTCAGCGCCGTGCTCTTTGTAAATGTGGGCTTCCATCTGTTTCTTAGTATTAAATGTGCCGTCACAAACGGTGCAGCGGTAACAACGTTCTCCGTAATGTTGGAAACGGTGCAGCTTGAGCACGTGGTTGTAACCAAAGTCACGAAGGCAGATGTCGCAGGTGTAAGGACGCTCGCCTGTATGAGTGCGTGAATGTACCTTCAGTTGTTTGGAACAGGTAAAGCCCTTACCACATCCAGGAGCCGGGCAACGGTACGGTTTCTCGCCAGTGTGTGTACGTAAATGAATTACAAGTTGCCCAGACTGGATGAAAGTTTTATGGCAATGGGGACAGGCATGCGGCCGCTCTCCGGTATGTATTCGGGCATGGCGATGAAGCTTTCCGGAATGTTCAAAGGCAGCGCCGCAAACCCCACAGCGATATGGTCGTTCCTTGGTATGTATGCGACGATGCACTTGTAGATTTTCCTTCACACTAAACATTTTGTGGCAATATTCACATTCAAAGGGCCTTTCGCCGGTGTGTGTCCGGTAATGGCGAACGAGCCGAGCCGGAACAGCGAACGTCTTGTGGCAGACATCGCAGCGGTGAGCATCAGCAGCGACGCGGTGAGACCGCGCGTGGGCTGTCAGCGCGCTGCGCGTTGAGAGCGTCAGCCCGCATTCGCTACACTGATGCACGCGTTCTTCTTCACCTGAATAAATAGATAACGTAGGATTAAAATGTGCGGACGTAAATTCCATGTTTTATTATTGGGCGTTTTCTTTTATTAATATTAATTTAGTAGCACGCGTAATCCCGCAACACGTAATCGTTTACAGTGCAGTGTCTGTTGTGGATGGCATGTGTACTGGCCGATCAGGAATATCAGGATGCATTATACAAAGACCATAAAGGGGTGCGGACGGAAAGGGGGGAGCCGAACGTGGTAAAGTGAATGTCCTCCGACGGCACGTGGAGGCCTGTACCGCGGTTTCGACGAGATAGAGCCGCGGTGCGCCTCCACGTGTTTGGGCCACCGACCCCGTGCCGCACTGTATCGTACCCCGCACCCACCCGCATCTGCCCCCACTTTCGTTATATCCCTATCGTTGGCCTTATGTATTTCACTTTCTAAATGGAAAATACCTACTAATTTTATGTAGGTTATTATGTAGGTCAAATTTTAATACCAATTCTATTAATTCGCTTGTAAATACAATATAGCAGTAATACAGGGGTATGTTATTCACAAGATATTTAATTTGACTAATACCATTTTAACAAATTAGTATGTATATTCACTGTCTTGTTCGAAACCGATTATGATGGTACTGAATTGAATGGAAAATTAAAAAAAAAAACAATTAAGTAACAGGTTTAAATGAAACTAAATTAATATAACATTAAAATATGAATAATGTAATGTGATTTCTTACCTATCATATTCAATCCACTGATGTCTATTGTAACTTTGTTAAATACGGTTCAATGGCGTCAATGTTGGTGTAGGTTGTGTGCACGAATTTAGGCGGGCAAACAAACGCGCGCTCCACGGACCGTCCACGGCCGAATGCGGAATTTGCGAGGCTCGAGCCAGCGCATGTTCGTATCCTCCGCTCTCCTCTACAGCGCACACACCTGCGCGCTGGCGTAACTACATCGAGAGCTCTACGCTTGTGTGAAACGCTGGCGCTCGTATGATCGTGTCACACAGCGTCTATTGTTGTACTATACTAGCTGTAACGCGCGATTTCGTTCGCGTGTAATAAGTAGGTATCTAATCATATGATTTGTTCAAACACGAGCTTAATCAAAATCGACTCTATATGTTTTAGACGATTTCAACCAAAAAAAAAAACAGACAATTACAGTTTATTTATAGTATTGTAATGTAGTGCACTCAATATTAGTATAGTTATACTCGAACTTAGGTGTGTTTGTGTTTGAATGTATTGAATGAATATGGAATCAGTTTTAGTTCAATTGAAGCAGGAAAATCCATCTTAGAAACATAATTTAATTATAAAATGAAACTTAGGGAATGATAAGCAACTAAGTGTTTATGGCTGCTATTATTAAAATATACGAAGTCTTCGTTATATATTTGTCAACAATAAAGCTATTTCATTTAAATACCAATAATAACCTAATATTGACCCAACGATGATAAAGTCTCAATTTTCTTATAAATTGATAAGATACAAGAAAATAATATAGGTATGTGCGTTAAACATGCTCGAGTATGAAATATTCAAGCATAATTGGTTTGAACTTAAATCAATAGATAAACTGATATCAATAAGTATGCGCTCATAAACGCCCATTTCGGTTGTGAGAATAATAATACCACACCATTACACATGTTGTCGTATAATGTGTATAGGCTACAACACGATAGACGTCCGCGGCTTTGTTGAAGGTTGGAGAGGGTAGCGGCAGCGAGCGCGGCGGCGCGGCGCAAGGGGGGCAAAACACGTGGAGGCCCACCGCGGTTTCGACGCGCGTGTGAACTCTTAGCTAGATTGCGCGTGCGTGGTGTGTCACCTTGCCTCCTCCCGCCCTCTCTTCCTCTAATGTTTCTATTTTGTCTGTCTAGTACAATATAGCTATAAACTTAATCGCATAGGTTCTTTATTTTGGATTTAATAAGTACAATTAGTCATCTCAATTGTACTGTTGTAGTTGTAGTGTATGTATGCTAACAATAATTTACACGGTCGTATTTTAATATTTATTTATACAATTGCACATATGCTGACGTAGATGTGTAGATGATTGCGTGGGAGTTTTACCACATTTTTTTATTATAAATTAATGATTCGGCAAATGTTTTAAAATGGCGTCAGAAAATTAATGACAGGAAATTATTGAGAAATGTTCATTTAATTTTGTCTATAGAATACAGACAGTATAATAACTTATTTGTAATAAATAAATAAAAATCTACAGTTAGTAAGTAATTCAAAGTGTTATATTAGGTGCGGTACAATAGAATTGCGTTAGACGCTGATTCCCATTGCGTAACCAGTTTCAGATAGGGCGTGCCAGGGACATCAATATTTCTACTCAATCTCTACATACGCTTTGGTCTATAGGTCATGTACATCAGATAGTATTATCTATAACACAACACCATATTATAATACAATATAAACAATTTACCAATAAATATATAACACTTAGATTGTATATGTAATTTTGAAAATTATGAATCCCTGCTTAGTTGTATTTTTTGTGTAAACAGATGGATGAATATTTCATGTGGAATTCTTCAGAGTGAAATATTACATTTTTTGTTTACTTTCTATAATAACTAACATTAATCAACTATATGTCAAAATATACAGTAATCAAAACATTAAATAATATAAAATTCCTATATTTGATGTTCTAGACTAGGTTATGTAATAAATTAGCAAATATCTTGTTATTTTTAATTTTGTAATACGCTGTAAATAGATGTGCTTCAATATATTAATTGCAAAACAATAAAGAAAAGATTAACTTGTGATTATCGAATACGAAACTACGAAGACAAATAAAATAAATACAATTTAAGTTGAAATTATAATATGAAATAAAAACACAAAGTAATAAATAAAATGATGAAGCACATAGTATGTAGTCTGATTGATGAAAGTGGGGACACTGCTGCCCATAGCATCAGTGAGTTTATGAATATCGATTACAAATGTCATCTCTAAGGATAAAGCTCAAATTGCCCCTATGCCGGCTGTTACGCCCTTATACAGTACTAGGAATGTACTTGTACACGATATACAGTACTAGGAATGTACTTGTACACGATATCTGCGTGTGACAATGGTGCTGGGCAGTAATTATTCGTGGAATATGAACGGTGTGATGACAAGTCATGTGCTATTGATAAGTTTTCGTTACTTATATTATTATTAGCGGTGTTGGTTATTAAATCTAGATTAGGGTCACGTAGATACCATTTTATATATGTATAACGTAGATGTTTACTTTATGTATAATCCGTGCAATAAAGGAGTTCATGGTTAATGTGTAGTACATAAGATACCTACTTGTTTGCCCACCCCCGGACCTCCCGACATCACAATCTGAACTGGGCTCGACATGTTCAAGCTGTATTTTGATTTTTTGTAGTGGTTAAAAAATTGTACAGATTTAAAGCTAATAATATATAAATGATGTTTATAAACCAACAATTTGTAGCCACTCGTAAGAGCCGCATTATATAGCATAGTCGCAAATACTATAATCATTTTAACATAACAAATTATGACTTTAAGGAATAGAAAGTATTGCTAAGCAAAGCTGCAACAACAAAATTATAGTTTTAGAATTTCGAAAATCCTTATTCACATAACCTTATAGGTATAGGTAACAACATTAAACATGTAGGCCTGTAACGCGCTACTAACATCAAATGACATTGCGTTTAGAATTACGATACGACAGCGTGGCATTAAAGAATAAAGTAGGCATAGTTTTCTAATTGAGGCAGGTTAGGTCAGATGGGCGTAAGGTGCACTCGAAATCTAAATGTTATTCGAAGCTCTCATTGCATAATCACAGAAAACCCTAAAACGGCGTTTGTGTAAGGAAAGTGAGTTGAGTGGTGTGTGGAGGACCGGAGGAGGGTGCAGGAAGGCGAGGCGAGGGCGCAGGGCGCGGCGCGCGGGGCGAAGCGTCGACACGCGCTGCACGGTCATTGAACGTTCGAAACCGCAGTGTGAGGCCGAGCGGCGCGTGCGCCCGATTCAACCTTCCTCAACGCGACCGCAACTGACCCGCACCACGGCACGGTCAAACGCTGCGCTCATCGACTCAGGCTCGTTGAGCATGTTATCACGATATTTCATGCAAGCTACCATTTTATACAATGTAAAACCGCTTGAGTACCTAATTGTTTATAAATAAATACATACATATATTTTTTGTCAGTTAGCAGAAGCACTAAATGGAATGTGTTTTGAAGTCAGAGATGTCGGTTTTATATTGGTAGGTAAGTATGTATTACTTGTATATCAATGTAAATTATTATAATGATTACCTAATTACATAACGTGCTGCATAACTGATGGATTAAGTTCCAAATCCAATTCAAATTACAAATTACATGCAATCAAAGTAAATTCATCAAATCTGAGTAGGTAAGTAAACGCTTGAGTGACCTGAATCATAATTGCGAGAAGTGTTCAGTTTGACAGGTGCAGGTACACAGGTACGCACAGAATATAATACAAACTGATTAACTCAGCCCTCAGGAGTAGCAACGCAGCTGTGACCAATCTCGAAGAGATCCGTCATGGAGTGCAGTCATCACATTATCAGATAAACTGCATGTCCGTTTGCTACTTTAATTTTCGTACAAAACACAAAGTATGTCTATATAATGTTAAAGTATACAATTTTCATCTGTGCTATTACACTTATTTATAATTTACTATTTATATTATATAATATATAAATCGTGTCTATACTTTTCTTTTTCTCTATTCAACATACTGCGCAGCGACAGAGCCGCGCATTTCAATGCAGATTTCACTGGTATTTTCTTTACTTAATTATGTTATTGTAAAATATACTTATCTGATAATAATATTTAATATGAATAGATATAGCATAGAAAGTGGCATGCGATTAGATAGGTACGGTATATTATAACTTTCGATGTGTTGTGCAGTATATCTGATAATAATAATATTATTATGAATGACACCTGTTTCTCAGTCTCATTTATAGTTGTAGGTAATTAACGTTCTTAAAAGTTAATTGTCATATTTTATTGAACATTTTAGAGATCAAATCGGAATTATATTCAATTATACAGATTCAGTGTCTAGTTGTATGAGTAAATTATTTTATTTATCTCAATATATAGATACGAGTGTATACGTACATAACTACTTGTATGCCTAAAAATGCTTTAACTATAGCATTTTTACTTATAGGGTCACCTAGATGGTTCTTGGCTATCGGCTGTTGACGGCTTGAGACCGTAAGTAGCGCTGTATGCGCCTGGTAGTTAGAAATAATATAAATTTCTACCACACTATTTAATGTGAAGTATTTGACCATAATATACTCGTTTTCATATAATTATATTCTATATAAATAAAATGAATAACGTAAGTAGCTGGATGGATTTCGCTTTTTCTTTATTCCTTAAATATGTAGTTTTCCAAGTGTGAATATTATCACTACATCTTAATTAAATAGGAAGCTATAAGAGTTTTACGAGTTTATGATTTTCCTAGGAAAACATAGAGTAAACAGCGCATTGCCTTATTCCAACG
>DWIE01001553.1:0-10562 GCA_018248235.1 Choaspes benjaminii
AAATATTTTGGAGTGTTCCATTGAAATGAATTGAATAATCGGCAGCCTAATCTGAAAGAAATAACCCAATGCTCACTCTGCTAGCCACAACTGCTTTTATATAAAATCAAAATAACATGTATTTGCAAATTTAACATGTGTGTTCCACCTACAAGTCATTTTTGAGACACAGGCCATCTTTAGGTGGCGCTCCCGCTGATGCCCACCGGAGCCTATATAACCTCCATTCTAGCGACCCCCTAAGCCTAGGTCCGAACCTCTCATAGACTCTTTTCGGCTGGGCCGTACTCCTTAGTTGTTTATTCATGCATTGTTGCATTCCAAAATTAACTTTATTGTCCAAAACCAATAAAAGATCGGTGACGCTGGAAAGCCAATAGGGCGAACAGCACAAAAGAGAAAGGCATAGTTGACAGCTAGTAAAAATTATATCTACGCATCTCATTGTATTTTCCAGGAGGTATTAATAAAAGACAGGTGTAACTTTAAAATATTTATTGATATACAAGGCTTACGCGCATAGATAATGTACAGGTTGTTCAAATAATTAACATAATTACAATTATAAAGAAAGGTGCATTTCCACGAAAAATCACAAAAGGGTTTAACATAACATTTTTAACATAAAACCATTAAGATCGGTTATTATTATGATGTTAAGAGTGATGTAAAAATACAAAAGACATTAATTATTTATTTATACATAAAAATAAAATACACATTTTTGGATTAAATGTTTATCTGTTTATACTACAGTACTAACTATTAAAGCTAACCAACAACACACTAACATAAATTAATATTTATTTACAAATAATACAATTCACCTGCTAATGATACAATACACTGTCCATTATTTATTTACTTATCAAGTATATATTGTTAAGGCTTCATTAGACAATAATGTGAACGGATAAGGTTCGTTATCTATTAGATGACATGATATGGCATGGCACAAAGGTAGAGTCGGGAATGATGCCTGTTGATGATAAGGTGGCCAACAAACAGACATAATGGTGGTCATTAGCCATACATTGCTACGTATAAATATATACTAACTGTATCTGTTTGTTGGCAGCCTAAATAATGAGATATAGGTTAGGGTGTGATTTCTCATTTAAACGACAACTGCATCGCGACCGAACTACTAGCCGCATTGGCAGCTTAACGAACAAGATACAATGGATTAACATAATACAATGATGGAGAAAATAGATTGAAATCAAATCGTTCGTGTCGTATTTCGACCTTAAATATAACAACGTAGCCAACAATCGAGGACGAAAACATAAGTCATTGTTATTTCTTATACAAATTGTTTGTGTAACATATCGATGAAGGCTGCTAGGATTCACTGTGGGAAGTGCTAGAATTGCAGATTTTTCCTCAAAAACCTGCAAATCGTGGCGAGTGTGAGGGTAAAGCGTGCATTGATGGACTCAGGCCGGCTGAGTCGCAAAGACGTTTGGTGGAAGCTCGCTCGCTACTGCCACTGCCAGTAGGCTTGCTTGTTAGGTCCAATAATAGCCATCCAAAACGATGTCACATTTTAAGTTCACGTGTGAAAAGAGGGGGTAGGGGAAGGGGGGGTATGTATTCTTAGTATACACGGAATGGCTATCGAATTCAACTTTGGTTGCATATTGATTGTAAAGAAGGAAGTACAAACTCAACGGACATAGATTTTAAAAATTAAAAAAGGTGTGGCATGAATTACGGATGCTATAAGTGAGTGTCTAATGCAGCAATGGGACATCTATCTAGCGTTTATTCGTCAACACAACACGTTAACATCAGTGGGTGTGTTGAAAATCAAAATTGCGTTTCTAATTCGGCGTATGTTAGGATCCACAATACAGCCTGTGAAGGAACTTGTTATAATTTATAAAGCCCAGGTAGATGAGAAGTTAGATAGAATTACCATTTACACTGGATATTCAAGTTATTACATATTTCGTAACTAACAGATACTTACGATAAATGTTAATTTCAGTTACTAGATTTTAACATAGTGCCAGTAGTCAGTCCTAAGATATAGAGCCATTTTCGAATAGAATAAGTTGCGCACGGCAACAGAATCACCAGCTCAGACGGTCAAGGCTACAGCCTTACATGACGGTCCTCCGACATAGGAGCAGGTGGGGGTGGGGGTGGGGGCGCTACACGCAGGAGTACTTGCTGCCGTCGTCGCCGGAGTAGCAGTGGTGGCAGTGCAGGCGGCGCGCGCGCACGCGCACGTCGGCGCCCGCGCGGCCGTCGCCCAGCGCCGCGCCGCACACCGCGCACGTGAAGCACCACACGTGGTAGCACAGCGACAGCGACTCGATGATCATCGCCGCGCCGCGACCAAGTTCCTCCCCGCAGTGCGAGCACTTCCTTCGACCGCTAACACTGAGCAGCTTATCGCTCTGCACGTCGGTCCTAGGTGCGTCGCTTCTCATCACCTCACTCCGAAGCGCTTCACTTCTCAGCACTTCGCTTCGAAGAACTTCGGGCCGCGGCGCTTCGCTGCGGATAACGCGGCCATTCTGCACTAGTTGTTGTTGGCTGGCGGTGACGGTGTGTCCGTTGTGCGCGTGCGGCGTCATGTCAAGGTGGTAAGAGTGTCGCTGGGCGCGCATCTTGTTCCGTTGCTCTTCTATCCGCCGTTGCTCCGCCTCCTGTATAAGCCAGTGTTGGTTGTAGTTGTAGTTGGCGGGCTTGGGACGCGGCTGACTGCGCGCCTGCATCCACTCAGAGTTGGACAGCAACTTGGATGTCGGTGCTGCGCTTAACGCCTGCAATGTATGCCTTGTCATTGGATGGTACTGGCCATTGCTGTTCTGCTTCTGGCGCAGCTGGACTGTGGTCCGGTCTACGTTCACATACTCCACAGCTGAAGGCACACGGCTGCTCCTCATAGTGATTTCCCTTTCGATGGACTCCCGACTCCTCGGCTTGGGAGGCAGCACCGGCTGGGGCGGCCTCATCACGTTCGGCACCGGCCGCCTCACTTCCGCGAACTTCGCCTTGTCGTCGTAAAGCACCTTCCGACTCTCCTCCACTCCGAAGTGACTCTGTATGTGCTCCTCTGACACGAACGGCTTCCGTTTCAGATTCTCATCTACCACTTTCCTCTCTGGCTCCACAGGTATTGGCGTGTAATTCTCGCTAGCTAGCAGGTTAGGCATCGAATGCCTGTAGCTGTTGCTAACAGCTTTGATCTGTCGGATTTGCGGTTTCCCCGGCGAACTGGCAGAGGATATGTCCTGCACGGACTTCTGCATTATTCTGTTTTGGTCTCTCAACAGATTCTCTCTTTGCCTCCTCAGTTCCTCCTGCTCCAGCTGAAGAAGTTCCCTTTCGAAACGCAGTACCTCCTGTTTCAAGGTTAGTAAGGTCTATTAGAGAGATTCCACATGGCAGTTCGTGGTTTAGTCACGGTAATTTAGTGAAATGTTGAAGCTAGCGTGCGTTTAATGAATCATGAATTATGGTCGTTGAAAATTATGGAAAGAGGACAATGTTCGGTTTATACTTGTTCCGAATTTTTTTGAGATAACACATTAATTGTGGAAGGAAATGAAGATGTAAATCTATATCATTGACACATACTTTACAAGGATTAATTTATAAAACAATCATCGTTATCTCCTTTATTGTTAATGTTGTAATATAGTACAGGTTGTTTCAAAAATCAAACCAAACATTGTTAGAAAGACATTAGAAAACACAACAGACCGTGCACTTTACCACAGAAAAATTACAACTACATACATACATAAAATATAATTTAATACCTCTATGAAACTGATTAAGCGTCTGTTTTTTTTTAAATAATATAAAAAAAACAGTATTTACTTTATAAATTACTGCAGTAAGCATGCAGTCTGTTGTATTTATCATTAATTAGCATGTAAAACATCAATCACCTTGGTGTGAGCATCGTCAAAGTGCCCGTCAGGCCAATCTCCGTTAGTGCGCGCCTGCAACGACACCGTGGCGGCCATCTTGTTATTTACACACACAAAATGGTGGATGAGCTTGGGATACCATTATATTTGTGGACTTCGCAATTTTGTAATTTTTCATATTAATTTCAAAGTAATTTGCATTTCGTGATAGTTTTGGAATGTAATATGTATGTTGTATGCGAAGTCATAAATTTTTATTACAAAAGCAGTATTAAAAAAAATTGATTAAATTTGAAATTGTAACTGAAATCATAACTGATTTTAAAATTATAAACATTTATGAATTTGGATTAAAAGTTTTTTGTTGGTTTCAGCTAAACATTTCAAAAATATAATGCTCCCAAAATGTTATAATGAAAGATTATATCGAGGAATGTATGTTCAATACTCAATGAAATCACACAAGAAATTCAAAAACATCAAAACAAAAAAGTATATGAGCAAGTTACTAAATTATTGCTAAATACATGCAAAGCGCATTCAAATAAATAATCTACGTGGTGCAAATGCAAAATAAAAGGCAGTATACAGTGATATAAATAATATTTATTTGCCGAAGAAATCTCATACATATGGATTTTCTAATCATATCTACTTGCAATTAGCTAAAGTATTTAAATATTAATAGATATAAGAAAAATAAGATAACTTAAGCATTAAAGAAAGCTTGTGTTAAATTTGCTGCATATGAAAATCGAAAACCAAATCCAGTAATCAGTCGGAAAAGTCTAATTTTACAATACAATTAACATAAGAACTAATAATATTGAATGCGCAAAATTATCAAATTTTAATGGCTGCAGAGATGATGAAAGATGGATTAAACCTCTTCACCAATTGATAAACAACATAGCGATATTTAAACAAAAGTAGCTGCCCATAACCATTAATATAACAAAGCTGTTAATGTAATGTTTCTATAACATATTTAACATAATTTTCTTATAATATATATACACATTTCCTGGCAAACAGCCTCTAGCTTTAGCATTCGAAGCAATAGAACAATCTACCATTGAAAATATAATTTTATTACTACCAACACATGCTATTATAGAAAAACATCTATCATAGAATTTCAGCACACAATCATCTAATATAAGAAAATAATAGAGTTTCATATAGAAGTGACATTACGGCTCTGAATTAAGAAATTCCAGAAGCAAATTAGCCCACAATAAATAAAAATCTACTAGTTGTAATAACAATTAATAACTGATCAACTAATCGATATATACATAAAGATACCGAACTCAATCTTACTTTATCATTCCAATTATTAAATAACCCGAAACATGTCCAGATAACGAAGGAATTCGATAGATATACCTTAAATACCTTATCTACTAGCAACTAATTCCAGTAGCGACTAATCAATAAATCTACACAGCGAATGCTCGTAGGCAGTGCGGATAACGTTACTATGTAATTGATCCATTTAATCAATTCTTACCTGTTGTTGTTGTAACTTTTTATCCAAATTGTCTATTTTATTTTCATCTGTCTCGCTCGCTTCTGTGAGACCCGTGAGTTTGCTGGTCAGGTCTTTGGCGAAGCTCTGATCAGGCCTCTTCTTCGCGGAGTCTTCCTCGTCTGATGTTACAGTCATTTGGGTGTAAGGCTCGCTGTTCTGTCTGCTGTGTGGGTTCGATGTTTCTGGCGATGATTGGCCTTTGTACCACGCTTCAGCCGATGGACCTCTGTCCACGTCGACACCTGAGTCCCTACTGTCTCTTAACTTCGCATCCATGTCGTGTGATAGAGTTTTCTTGTATAAAAGCTTCTCTATTTTCGTTTCTTCTTGGAGGAAGGAAGTGATATCCGGGCGCGGTGCTAGTGTTAAGTCCACATCCAGGTAGCTGTCGTCAACTTGGCCCTCGATTCCAAGGAAACTGGTGCGTTTGTTCCGTATCTCCTTCTTGATGCGCCTCGCAGAGCTGGTGTGTCTGAAGTTACCATTACCAAGCAATTCATCTTCAACGTTATCATCCGTGGGAGGTGGTGGAGGCTTCTCCTTTGGAGGCTCCAGCACGTTAGTAGGCAAATCTAATGGAAAAGCCCCTGAGTCTGGTGCTGAATTCTGGTAGAAAATCTCAATATTTTCGTACAAAGGTGCTACCGATACTTTCTTGTCTACATCGAAATCCAATAAAGCATCCAATTTCTCAAAATTATGTCCTGATTTGACTTCAGTTGTATCGTCTTTAGAGTTCTCCATAGTTGTATCGAGCGTGATATTATCCTCTGAGTCCAATTCTTGGAACGCTAGTTCTAAAGCATCTATCACCTGTGGAATAGAAGGAATTGTATAAGAAATTTCCTGAAAACCCAAAATATAATAAATAACATCAACGCTCAAAATCATAATAACAAAGCACAAATTAAAATTAACACATGAAATAACTTGAAACCATTATAAAATAAGAGAAAACAAAACAAAAAGGAAAATAAAAAAGACATGCGGGAAGTGAACACAGGCGACATGGCACAGTTAGCACATAATGCGGCGAATGCGTGTTAAAATGAAGCGCAAAGACTACTCAGAACTTGTCTTACCTTGTTAACCCATCACCAAAGCTGATGCAAGGATCCTACCGGTAAAGATATTTAAACAGAAACATCAGAACAAATTAACGAGCATTCTCAACGACCTATTCTCGGAGCAAACGTTTACCCTACTAAGTCATAATCGGAAGATACGCCCTGTTTGCTGAAGATATGTTGAGATGATAAGGGAATCGCTGTTATCGCTCATAAAGTAGTATATTCTGATTTTGCACTCTTAGCTCAATTTACATATCTTATCTAGCATCATAGCATCCACAGGTATTGATAATTTGATAATATAATATAAGGATGTACAATACAATATTTACATAAATAAAAGGCATACATAACAGTGTAACATATATTTTTGATATAATGAATTTACAGCTATAATTTTGACGAACAATTTTCTAAATTTTGTATGAGTATGAATGTCTATGTGTCTACCATGTTCTATGAATAATGTGTGAATATACTTGCACGTAATACATCGGGTCACATTCACCCTGTTTAATCTAACGAATACAAAATTGTGAATGAAGTGTGTATTTGATGAACCACTACTTACTATTACTTTGTTTTAAACACATGAATTAATTAGAGACAACGTGAATACTACTTGTGAAATATAAATACTGTTACATTATGTTGGATAAGAATTAGCAAATTAGTAAACCAATTTATTTAATTACAGGTTTGTCTAAACATTAGGGTGGGTGTTGGAATCGGAAGACCAGAAATAGTACCAGAATATAAGAGATCATAAAAATTCTAGAAAACTTACTGACCAGTACAATATCTCTCATCTAACTTGCTAGGCAATACATGAGAAATCGTATGGGAATATATTAAAAGATATATCAAACTCTAGACCTTCATTAGGCGTTCTCTTTGGCACTAGTATCACTAGAATTCGTTAATGATTTAACCGTAACTTTGTTATTAATAAACAAAATAGTTTTTCTTCTATTAGGCTCTATACAACGTTTAGTTCTTTTTTCCCAAAACGGATTAGAATCTTGTGTGTTACTTACCCCTACTTCGCTGTTACCGGGTTTAGCTGCTGTGTTGCTGTGATTAGACTCATTAATATTGTGAGATGAACAATGACTGACATGTGATACGTCGATACCTACAACCTGGTTATCGCGCGAGCATTTAGATGACGCTACATCAATCATGTTATTAGGAAGCGAGTTATGATTATCGCCGGATGTTTTAAGCATTTTAATGGAATTCTTTGGTGACATGTTAGTGGTAGTTGTAATATTAGAAACAGTTACCATTGGCATGCTTTTGCTGTTAAAAGTGTCGTTAGTATTAGTTTCGTTAGTGTTAGGACTGTTTCCAGCACCCGAGTTTAGATTGTTGCATATTTCATTCAAGTTTAAGTGTATAGTCATCTTCCCCTGAAAAACCACAGTGTCGCCGTCCGACGATGTGGACACAGGCTCATTGAGACTTACACTGGAGTCCTGATTTTCTAAACTCTTTAACGTATCTTCATCTTCTTTGTCCATTTGTATTTCAGTTACGTCTTCTGTAACGCTTAATTCTTCGGGTTGAGACACCGCTTGCAGGTAGTTGCTACCACTGTCAGTATCTTCCGCTTTGCTTTCCGGCTCTTCGATCTCCTCAACGATAGTATTAGCTATCACAGTCTGGCTGCTTTCAGGAGTTATTTCATCAGGTTCTTCAACTTTCGTTGGCTCCAGTGCCATAATGTTATCTTCATTAGAAGACTCGTACTCAGAAACTTCAACCATAGGTTCTCCGATAGGAGAAGCTACTTGAGTCAAGTCTGCAATATCATCGGCGGGTACACATGAGTCCCTGGCTGTGTGTATCCCGCTGTCTTCAGTCTCGATGTCGCTCGGGACAGTGTTGTTTTGCATTTCGGCGCAGTCGAAATCTTCTAGACTTTGAACTCTCTCAAATGAATTCGGGGACGACTGCCCATTAATGTCCAAACTATCAAGTGAGCGGCAAAAGCTTTGCATTTGACTCTCAATACCTGACAAACCAGATTTTAAAGAACTATCTGACATTTTGTCTTTAGAATCATCACATACGCTGATTTCAGTCATCTTGTTACTGGAAATTTCCTCTTCAACTGATATCTTAGGTATTTCTTTATTCTTAGCGGCATCTAGACAAGAAAGCCTTTCTTTTAAACTCATTGATACATCTTTGACTTCAACCTTGCTAAATTTAACTTCCTCCTCAGATTTTTGTGACTTTAAGCTAGAAAGACGTTCCTTCAGTGACTTAGCGTTACTTAAATCTCCATTTGATAGCCTTTTAGCTTTGTCGACTTCTGTGGATGCAGTTTTGACTTTCTCAAGCGAGGATAGGCGCTCTTTGAGAGGCCGCACCTCTGTTGGTAACTTTGTCAGGTCGCTAGTAGATTTTTGCACATGCATTTCTTCAGTAAATTTCTCTAAGCTAGACAGTCTTTCCTTAATGGACTTTTTATTTGAAATATCAGGTAGTTTTGGTTTCATTTGTGGCTCCTGTGAGTTCTCCCTCATGAACTGTTCTCTTCTCTTGTGTATGTCGACTTTTGGCAAGTCCTTTTTCTGATTATTGTTTTTGGTGTCGTTCGCTCTTTCTTGTTGGAAAGACGAGACTTTCTCCTCGATTTTGTTGCTGACAGAAGTTCTGATTCTGTTTATGTCACCGTTCGTTTTATCCGGTGATTTTTCTTTTATGTTGTTGTTGACGACCGTTTTAACAATGCTACTGTTGGTTTGTGATATGATCCTAGATTTGTAGCCCTCGATTGCACCCTCGTATGTGTACTCCTCGGGTTCTGGAGAGCTGATGGTCGTGGTCGTGCAGGTGTCGTATTCGTTGGCACTCGAACCGAATTTGCGGGTGTTGCCGCAGTTTGACATGTTGTCGACGTCTGAATGGTTTTTGTCGAGGTCCATACCGTCGCTGGCCAAACTGTGTGTGTCGCAGTCCTCGCTGAGGCTGCTCTTGGTGCTGGAGGTGCCGATGCCCAAGTCACTCAGGTCGTGACCATCGTCGTCAGCGTACAGCGCCAACGGGTTCCGCCTTCTGCGCCCGGCTCTCTCCTCCAGCATCTCGTTGAAGGTCTTGGACTTGGCGCGTGGCTGGCACGGCTCGTTCTCCATGCGGCGCACCTCCACGCACCGCTCGATGATGTGCTCCACGCGCTTCCGCCTCGAGGACTTCCAGTTGTCCAGGTTCTGGAATTAGAGCCACAGTTAATTTGTGTTTTTGGGACACATGGGTTAGCAATCCACCAGATGGAGGTGCTATTGCAGGCTGAGACATATGCAGCCAAAAGTACAGACGTGGGTTACTCTTCATGACAAAGTTCCGATGCCTCGTGTTCTGCTTATAACACTGTTGCATCGTAACACAAGTAGTATGAATTACTACTTCCCGGCACAACTATATATAGGTTGGTGCGATCTAATTGAACATGATAGTTCTACCGTGAGGTTTCCAGACACGAAACAATTTTAAAAATGTCTCGCTGCGTGAATTGAACATGCAGCACCTCACGTTTCTCTTCTCCGACCGTCAGTTGCATGTAAGATCATGGAGGAATCGTAAAGTAAATAGCTCTCCTATTAGTAGTAGAAGGTGGAACGATACTGAACATAGTGTAGAACGTTACGTTGATTACATTAATTGGCTAGATGAGGAATTGGAGCCAGGGTTATTGAAGCATTGGATATAATTAATTTGTACACACTTGATGGCCGAATGATGATGCAAAATATAAGATACGCATCGCCCACGGCTTAGCTCAGACCATTCAAATTTTAATCCACTTTTTCACCACCTTAGGGTGTGAATTTCCAAAAATCCAATAATCCTTAGTGCTCCTACAGTGTAAAAGAAATCCGCGTGCAAATTTTTACTATCCTCTAGTCCCGTCACTTAAGATGTGCGAGGATATGTCAGTCAGGCATCTTTTACATATAATAGATTCAACTTTGGTTAAACGAGAAGTCAACGGCTTGTCAAGTTTTGGAATATTTGCATGGTTAATGTATTTTTTGGTGGAAATCCAAATCTAAAATG
>DWIE01001554.1:0-10561 GCA_018248235.1 Choaspes benjaminii
ACACCCTTACACCGAAACACAAGTAGTCCGAACGCCACTGTTTCACGGCACAACTTGGCGTGACGTTAGGATCCAAAGATAAGTAGGACGCAAAAATAAATGAAAACGAATATTGATAGTTCGTAGCTACTATACTCCTAGATGCAAGTAGGTCCCTTTCAACAGTTAAGGAAAGTTTAATTAAAATGAGTGTTAATTGCATTTTATGTTTGAAATATGCTAATCATTAATTGTAATGGCTGCAGTTAGCAAGTAGATATTCTTTAAAGTCTAGCAAAGTAATGTTTGTTAACTATTTCACTACAAAAATACAGTGCACGTTAATTAGAGTCCTGTTATTTAGATAAGTATAGTTCATTTGTGAATAAGTAATGTTCTGTCAGCGGTTGAACTCCACACCACAGAATTACAAATGGTGACTATGGCCATACCATGTTACCATTTGAACGATTACCTACTCGTGTGCGACTTTTCATGACCAGAATACAAAATATAACGATATAAGTACATTGAAGTTGTCATTCACATACGTACCTATGTGGAATTTGTCTGGAGGAATGGCAGTCTTGAAGCGATCCTCTAGATCGGAGGCTGGACGGAGGCTGCGCGCCCTGACACGCGGCGCGCGCTGGCCTGCATTAGTTCCGCGCGGCGCATTCGTCAGGCGACGTGTGCGAGCGGCGTCCTCGCGTGCGTACGGCTTGTGCACTTGTATTAAACTTTTACGGCCATTACAATGCATGTAACACTAGCTCGGTTTATTGCACATTACATTACGGGTTCAAGATCAGAAAGGTCCTCGATAAAAACGCATAAAGACGAAATGGAAAAAAGTACACTTAATTTCTGTATGTTTTTTTAACATGTTATGCCTGTAATAAATTTAATAAAAGTTATTATAAAAAAAATTAATAAGCATTTACGACTAACGCTTAGAGCCTCCCTCCTGGCTTCAAATGGTAATATTTTTAGTTGTTTTCAAGAGAATTCAATACGGTTATGGGCGTGATACCAATATTAAAGACAATTATTTTATAATAGGTGTACCTAAGTAGTAGTGCATATGTATATGCAGAAGGCAAAGATGTAAATCATAGTACAATAATGTCTATGGTAATAATTTTATTTTATCTCAGACAATGTCCATATAATTGTTAGTAAAATTCAATCTTAAACGCTATGTTAGTAAATACATTAAACAAATTTTGTTTACTGTGTGAGAGGCAGGAAGAAAGCACTTGGATATTGTTCCAATGCGACACAACGAGGTTGTCAAACTTAGCTACGACGACGCTTACGAGTCCACTGGCGCTGCCCCTCAGACGCTGCATCAGCGATGCGGTTCTCTTACGGAGAATCGCGTAGAAATCTTCAATCCGCGCCTCTGCAAACGTACCCGATGCACTACATACATATTAGGCGAGGAAGCCGTTTCGTCAGATGGGGAGAAATAACATAGAATTTCACATGTATATGTATATTATATTTTATTGAAAATGTAGACATTCTCAATTTACTCTTTCGTTGCTACAACGCTGTACGCTGTTTAATAGTCTCCTTAATGCATGTTAACTAATTGCGTTTACTTGTGCGGAGTAGTCATTAATTTACGGAACACACACAGACATACACGCGTACGTACACACTCACCACTCTACGTACTCACCGGCCACATAAATTACTAATAAGTTATATTTAATTATTTTTATTTTTGGTGATCTTTAGTAAACGCGATTTTATACGTACGCCCAGGAGTACGTATAAGACATAGTGCTATCAAAAAGATCAAGAAAGATTCGCCCCAGACCGCACACGCTGCGAAAATAGATATCAGAGGACACGGGTGCCAGTCATGTAAATTATTCAAATGGCATAAACAATTCCCGGAGGTGCAGATGGGTTTATAATGGTTTATTAGGTGGCAAAAAGTTTGTCGCGTGTCGGCCCATCTGCGATTTGCACGGTCGCGCCGCTGACGATTCAATCGGCCAGGTACATCTGTGGAGCGATTCGCTTTGCATGTGCGCGAGGAGGCACCCATCACATTGCAGGTGAGAAATTACACAACTTAAAGCTTTTTGTTGAGTACTTTATACAAAATCGCGAATTTAACTAGTGAACTACTGGTTCAGATGCTGTTAGACGGATCAGCATTGCTCGACTGAGAATTGTTGTGATTCGTTGTTAGTGCTAGGAAAATCTCTTCGTATTCGAACAGCATTCGTGGCGGATATTTTTCTCAGATAACAAGGGCTGCAGTGGCATCCTACCTTTAGGTGCGATTGGTTTAGTAGAACCTACGGCTGCCTGCTCAGGGTCGCCCATACCAGTAGCACAATTACAACTATTTCTGGTGCAAACCAATTTTTGCGAGTTGTGTTTCAATTTGATGTTGGGGTCTCTAAATATCTTAATCCTGAAGTAGACGACCTCCGTGGCGCAGACGGTGATGAACCGCTTTCCAAAACGTGAGGTCGCAGGTTCGAACGCCGCGGCGAGATGAATTTTGCTAATTTGTTTCGTGTCTGGAATAACCAAACGGTTGGTTAGAACATGTATATGTTCGACTGGGTTGGTACCACCGTCACATTTATATGTTCCGTAAAACGATAGTGGTCGCACTACTTGTGATAGCCAGCATACGCAGAACACGAGACGTTCTATCTATGCCCTCAAAAGTAGCACACAGATGTCATGGGCTGCAGTAACTACTTACCAGTAGTCTACCTATATATACCTACCTGCATGTCCGTGTGCTGCTTAATAACATAAAAAAGCAAAACAGTCGAATACGGGTACCTTGGGTTGCATTGATCATTTAACACTTCATGAATTGTAGGACGTTTGCTACTCTCTTTTCAGTACAGACACTTTCGAGTCCAGCAGTAATAAGGCTCAAAAGAAAGGATCATATAATTTTAGAACGCACTGCTTGTATCCACACTACCATTACTCTACGTTGTACGTAACGTGCGCCAGCTACCGTGCTATAGATTTCTAACAGCCCGTTTCCAGGACAGATCTATCTAATTTAAAGTTATATAATGCAAGGTGTGTTTACAAGACAATGCCCATTACGAGGAGAGGTAATGGCTGCGGGGAGATTGGCTTATAACGAAATTATCATGTTGCTATTATCATAGATGTTTATATACCGATTATGTTCGGACGTCAATCAGCGAGTTATATGGAAGCGCTCTCCGCCATCGAACATAATTTTACTTTGTTCCTACGATACCATCTCTCTGTTCCTCGACGGACTCTTATAGCTTGTCCCTATTCTGTGATGCCTACGATAATCATTTTTATGTTAAAAATTCAAAAGATCTTTGTCATATAATCGGCTATGAAATAGTCTATGAAACTTGAGGCCAATTGGGTCCAATTTTAGTATTTAAATTTTAAATCTACTGGTTGATGTCGTCATGACGCCTAAGTAAAAGTGTGGAATAATATTGAATTAGATTTTTTTAGTTTAGGATCGCATAGCTATTTTTTAGGCGAATTGATGTGATATTAGCCTTATTGGATTTTACAACGTCACCGATCTTAGACGCAACAGCCAGCTTAAACAGGGCAGGGAAGGGTTGCTACTTGTTTCATAGAAGAGGAACTGCATATGCGAGTAGATGCAGCTGGAATAGGCATTTATAAGGTCCTTGTAGGATCGTTTATATTTAAATGTAGTCGGTTCTTAATACGCTGAGTACCACACAACAGCAATGCTTGTGCGGGTCCTGTTGCTTTCCGTTAATAAGTAATACTATTGTATCACTCTAGCTGAGGGAACGAGAGGATTACTTGCAAAGAGAGGCGCTGTAGCTACGCGACCTGATCTCTCCGACTTTTCATTCAGGATCAGTAACACGTTCAAACTTTCACCCCGGCGACATTCCCATGCCATAAATGCTTATCAAGAGCTTGTCTATCCATATTAGTGTAATGAAAAGTATCAAATGTATTTATAATCGATATTAAATAAGTTCCATGTCAGAGCATTGTGCGCGTTTCGCGTGAGACTGGTCTGGTTTACTTTTTGCTTTGATCTGTCTTTACTAATCGCATATTGGAGTCTCGTTCTTTTAATATTGACTCCTTTTATGGGTATCGTATGGTTACTATTAATTCCATGGGAAGCAATTTAAGTATTGAAAGCATTAGTGGCTTGCGCGTTATATTGCGCGGCTGCAGAATCTATAATATTTCTCTAAAGGCTGCTTTGAAATGCAGTGCGTTTCTACATAAATATAAATTCACTGTGCAATGGAGACAGCAAAAAAATTTAATCCGGCCACATGATTATTTAATATGATTCATCTGATATTATCTAACAAATATAATATAACCAAATAACGAGTATATCTCATAATTATTTATTCATAACATTGAAGAAATATGCAATAATGGTTAACGTATTATAAATACTATTAATTTTTCCTAACATCAGTTGATTTGAATACTTCAAAGCAGCGTTACAAAAGATAAATGCAGTTTTGAAAAGTAGTCAAATAGAAAAAAAAACTGAATAATGTAATAATAATAAAATGTATTTTATGAAAGTATAGTTTTAAATTAGAATTAATCATGAGTTTCCTCTGACCTGAATGCATTAAGATTACTTAGTTCCGGCGACAATGTTTGATGATAGAAATATCGAACGCCCGTGTCAGCATTCGGCGGTGGCGAGCTGAGAATAGGCGCCCGCGCGGACGCCGATGCGCCAGTAATTCCGCACGAAGCGGACTAAATTTATTAGAAAGCCGATCGCGCCCTTCTCCGCTCGCCAATTTACTAATCGTAACTCATCTGCGATAAGCGTAGCATTACACCAGCATTCCGGCATCGCCTCCGCCATTGTTGCGGCCTCATTATTGATACGCCGTCGTGCGGTAATAAGGAGCTGAGATTGGACCGTTTTGAAATCGGACGTCGGGACGATGACCGCGTGCGTCACCGCTCGCCACCGGCCACCTGTGTCCTGCTGGTCACGCAGCCGATTCTAACGACCGCAATCAGATGGTGCGTTCCGGGTAAGGTGCGGAACACACGTCCACCGCACGTTTGTCGTCCTGCCAGCTCTTATTCATGTACATGTATAGATATACAAATCACGCGTGTAATTGTTGAAAACTTAGGCAACGTCGAGGAAATGTTCACTTTCCTCTTTTGGCCAAAGAATATCACGCAACATTGGTAAAGTGAAGTTCTTCTAATTTCTCTAACAACATAGAAAATATCAACAGCTTATTTACTGTTTCCACTCCTCATTAGTATGACAACGGTAGAAGATTCAGTGTTGCAATATTTTTCGAATACCATATAAAAACATTCCATCTCCAATATATTTTACAAGATGGATAGCGTAATCTCGTGTTGGTTATTTCTACAAAATGATAACAAAAGTTTTATAAAATGTTACGAACTAGAAACAAAACTTGTCTCATTAAATGTTTCAAATCATGTAAGATGTTTATTGAAAGATAGCCCCTATAAATCTTATTGGCAGTCCGCAGTCGGACAACAGAGCACCTCGAGAGGCGTCCATTGCCTCCGAGCGGCATAACGGTGTCTAATCGGAATTCCTAGTCCTGGCCTTTGATGTAATCTAGTGTGAACTGTTAAGGTCACTTTTACGATGTTTTGCATTAATGAGATTGTATTGTAGTATATTTTGGGATAAACCCAAAAAAGTTGTGATTATTCCAAATAGGAATGTAACAGTCCAATTAGAACTATTTTTTTATATTGGGCGATACTGTATAACATGGAATGCTTCCACCGCGGGAAAAGAGTAAAATCTATGGTAAATGTAAATATTATTTCGAATCATGGTGGTTCTTCATAAGCTTACTGCATTCCTCCTTCTTGCTCTTCATAATGATCTCTTCTACTTAATACTCTCTTCTACTTACTTAATGATACTAGACTACCAAAGAGGCATGCAGTTTACTTAATGCCACGTGACCACTGCAACCCGTAACACCCGTAACCGACTTTAAACAGACTTATTGTTATTTTTGAAGTCAGCCACAAATGGGCTGTTACTTTCGAGCGCTAAGCATGACCGACTCCTGTGCCCAGCGCGGGCCGGCTTCTACAACCTTCAAACTCAAATATAGCTCATAAGACTTGTTTCATACCAGAAGTATAATCTAATGTAGCAAAGTTTAGGGGATTGACTGACTGGCTTACAGTTTGCTCAAATTCTGATTCACTTAACATGATGCTAAGTTATTCCTGTTATTAACTGCGGTTTAATTCTAGTAGGATCTACTGCCTCGAAACTACGTTTAATGTTACGTATGTTCTATGCGTGTGCGTATATCTCTTTCGTGTATGTTGCATATAAAGATGTAGAGACGTAGAGACGTAGAGATGTAGAGGTGGTGCGCGGTGGGAACCTGCCCTCGGCGATATAAGGAGCGGCGCCTGATTCCCCGCCGAGCTATGATTGATGTTTCTAATAGGAATTGAGCCATCTGGCCGCGCATCTATGTCTAGTCTCCAACTACCGGACATATCATCACATTAAAAATATAATTAACCCGTTTTTTACTGCATAGATTACCAGATTGCACTTAATGAATAAATTCATGACAAAAAAACCTAATAAGTTGCTATTTCAGTGAATTCACAAAAGTTTAATACGAATTTTACCCGTGACTTGGTCCGCGTAAAACATTTGACAAGGTTAACCAATCTGTAACCATTAACGTAATATATGTTAACCTGAGGACAAAGATCGTGTGCAGCATATACTGGCTATCTCTCTCTCATACTAAACACAAATATTTTACGGCACAATTAGGTGACGGAGGTACTGACCCAGTCGAACATGATTGTTTCACTATCCGCATTAATATAGTCCTCAGCAGTCACAGATTGTTGATTGATTATGATTGAACGGTTGGTAGGTAGGACATGAATCTGTTCGACTGGGTCGGTACCACCGTCACACCTATTTGCACCGTGAAACAGTAGTGTTCGCACTACTTATGATAGCCAGCATACGTAGAACACGAGGCGTTCGATCTATGTCCTCAAGAGCAGCACCACATCTGTTTGCAGATGTCATAGGCTGCAGTAGCTACTTACCAGCAGGTAGACTGCAAGCTCGTGTGCTACAACATAACATAAAAAAACATCATAGATGTTATATACTCTGGGAGATATCTACCATCTCGTGGTCTCCAAGCCGTGGGCACTGGGTTCAGATGTCCGCACTGCCTGCGCTCTACCGCTCTCCGAGCAGAGCTCCGCACGGACGTGTGACGCGGCGTGTTCTCACGGCGTCCAATTGATCGCCAATTATACAATTGCGCAAAGTGGGCACGCCGCATGTGCTGGGAAGCAGTGGTAATTGTCGCGCGTTGTTTTGTAGCGGCTGCCACTTTACGCCCCGCCTGGGAAACGGCTAATGGCTGCGCTCGTCAAGTCAGCGGTTCCTTCATCTTTGGAAGTGGTTTGAGTTCGCTGCTGTATTTTCGTGGGATAGTCTGTTGACGCCACACAAATTACTACGGTCATTGGATCTTTAGTTAATCAATTACTCAGTAAATCCTCATGTATTCGTTCCTGTCTCTTGTGCACATTTTATACTAAGTAATAATAAGCTTTATCTATTATATTTAATGAATGTACGAGAATGTTAATTATGAATAATTATAAAATCTTACCGTAGATCATAGTAATCCATGCATATATTAAGAAACCGATCTTTAAAAAATAACGATTGTACACCACAACCGAAACCGCGTCTCGAAGTGCGAAGAGAAGGCGAAGCGGGCGCGCAGGTAACAGGCCTGCGGTACATCCGACTATCAAATGTAAATAGTGGTCCGTAATAACAGGTTGCGTAAGCGCACGGCTAATCGATCCGGTCTAATAGACGAGCCCCAAAACCCACAAATCAGGCGGCGGCGCGCCGTACGCAAATTATTTAATTGCAGCGGCGCGCCGCTCTCTATGGTTAGCGGCCATAAATCCCGAGAATCATCCGCGAATTATTCAAAGGAGCCGCGCCAGCCCGCGCCTGCCCGCTCTGCGCCGCCATAATTCATCGTCTAAACAAATGTTAGGACGTCGAATACAATTGGCGTGGCTCCTTTGTAGCGCTCAGCGGAACTAGTTATTGTCGCGGCGATTGTCGCCGGTTGATTCATGGCGTCCGTTTGTCCTTCCTGCTGTGTGTCACCTGATAACGCTATCGCGGGGCGCACAATCGCTCTGTATCGCGCCATCTGCGTGAAATATTCCACCTTCGCGACAATGCTCTCCTTATTCGCAACGTTTGTATCGACGACTTCAAACGACCCTATCGCTGTGAACTAAGGTACCTTTTCGCTTGACAGTACAGAAAGAACAATGCTGCAGGACAATAACGACCTGCGGCCGCGTAATTCACGCCACCGCGTTGATCATGCAAAGTGACTCCAGGGAATTTTTAGAGGAAAGTATATTATAGGACTATGGTATTAGAGTCTACTTTAGGAGCGGCGGGAGCATATTTGCGTCGCGGGGGTGTACGCCGTACGTAGCGCTCGCTATCGGAATTTGAATGCGATGCGCGGTGGTCGGCTGGTGCGCGGACATAGAACGCACTAGAAACAGTACTGCAAATTGATTCACATCAATCTTAAATCAATGTAGCCTTATAGTGTGCTATACACTGTTTTTTATTCATCATGTTCTATTAAGGTTTTCTTTTTCTACTTCTGTATTGTTTTCCTTCAATTAATATTAGTGAGTGCAAAATTTAGAGTACTATTAATATTTTAAAGTGTTCAGTTCATGTATAAAATCAAAATGGTAAAAATATATTATAGCAACCTTGTCCTACTGTACTTTACAACATCGACCGCATTTTGAAATTTATTTTCTGTCATTCATATATTGCGTACATTTCAGATATAAAATAAAGTCGTCTGTTTTATAAAACCTAGTGTTCCGTTTGTTAATTCGCCACGGACGAGTGCCATTTCTTATTGCACTTAATTAATGTGAGTAACTTTGATGAGTAACGTTGCTATTGCTTTTGAGTAGATTTTATATTCCATTCATCATAACGTGTGTAAAAACTAACATAAAAAAATCGAGCAGATACTTAATGTCAGTTACTATAAACGATTTAGTAAGCGAATGCTTAGTTTTCCAAACATTAAAACTGAAGCATCTAAGAGTAAAATAAAATACGGCGTTATACAAACAGAACATTTATCATTAAAATGATTTGATGGGTTTTAAAACGCGTGGCGGCGGATTAGCGTACGAGCCGTTGCAATGCAATCATAATCGCAAAGACCAACGCTGTAAGTCAATGAAACTCGAACCGGAAAATAAATGCCTAGATTTAATCACATTGTAAAGCGAGCACGCGTTGAGCAATCATAATGCATAAGTTATTCGTTATAAATCCCAACTTTTTATGTACCACTAAACTGTTTTATTGGTTATTAACACGTGTTAAACGACTAAAAGACTAAAACATTTGTAGAAAACTCCGATCATTAACATACGAGTGTGATGGACTACTATACAGCCCCTATTTTCGGTTCCGATTATGGTTCGCCGAGTAATTATGGCTCATGTTTTGTTTTATACTCTGTTTGCTCTTCAGAGCTAGTGGCCGTAAACAACGCAAATCATATTACGAGTATATTATCGCATACTGTTTATCGGTTCCAAGTATTCAGTTTCTAGATTCATTTTAAATGTATTGTGTATAAGTGTGCGTATAAAATGGTACGTAGACACTCTTACACGCCTTATGTACCTATTGACAAATAGAACGAAGGATTGCCTAAGGGCAGTAAATATGTCATAGTCTCAATAACTACTTGCAATATCTGTATAGACTCACATATACCATTAAACCTATATATAGGGATATGGTGTAACAAGCAGTTGGTATTTAATATGGTTCTTATACGTAAATTGTATGTGGATGTGATATGATAGAAGTGGTACTTACATAAAATTTAAAAACAAATGAATGCGCAACGTAAAACTGGACTACGAGAAAAGTTTCTTCTAACGGAAAACGAATTAGTGTTACTTAACACGGCATCAAATTAACATTAATAACCGGCATAAATCAATTATTCGTTTTAAACAGTCATCGACTTTTAAATCGTAATAAAATGTACCAACGGCAGTCAATTTATTTATTGCCTTCAAGTTGTAAAACGATATTACACGCCATAATGACGTGTGTTATTGGCATTTATTTCAACCATTTTACCATCAATGACCACTTATTCAACATTTATGATTATTGTATAATTAAAATCAAATTAGTTACACAAAATAAACAAATGTAGGGTGTGTTCTATGATAGGTACATTTGTACAAATGCACTTTAATCTTAAGCTTAAAGACCAGTTTGTATCGGACAGATGAAAAAAGAATATTCAAGGTATTTTAAAACATGAAAAATGTCCGTTATTGGGGTAAAAAAATAGTTTCATTTAAACCACTCTGTGGCGCAGTATTCCATTGTACTTCATATCGACCCACTATGTGCAAGGCGTATATAATCTCAAGAAACCTGAATTTATATACG
>DWIE01001555.1:0-10559 GCA_018248235.1 Choaspes benjaminii
GCAATCGTTTTTTCGTTGTTTATGTTCACATGTATTCTAAGGTGCAATAAAGAGTTTTTGTATTGTATTGTATTGTATCTTAATACATATGAGTAATTTAAATCTACTACAGATCGCCCAATAGTTGAAATTCGAACATTTTTTGTAAAAACAAAAGAGTAGACATATTAGTCAAGTATGTGTGTGTGTGTGTGTGTGTGTGTGTGTGTGTGTGTGTACAGTGTACACACGCAGTAGTATGTGTAATTTTTTGCACAGTTAAATGTATTTCTAATGCATATTATACAAAAATATTAGTTCATTGCACTTCAAACAAAACAAACTTTAGCTGGAACAAATTTAACACCCCTATGTAAGCGTAATTATCTTAAAAAGGGTTACTAAGTTTTCGCTTCACGTATTAATATATACATTTTTCATATTTCAGGTAAAACAGACGACACAGCCCGAAGAGCACCAAGACGAGCTGGTCAGAAGGAATTTCTGACGTCCGTCCTCTCAATACTATCAAAGCCTACAACCGGCACCCAGTATCCTGAAACCCCTGACGATGTTAATGCACATATTAAAAACAGAAAAATCAAAAGAACATGCTACTCAAAAAGCGCCAGACAAGGTGATGAGAGCAAAGATACTGACAAAGACACAAAAACGACTGGCAAAGGAATTGCTTCAAACGATAATCGTGAATCGTGTAACGAAAAATTCAAATCTAGAGTGCTAAATAAGAAGTTCGTGCGAGAAGACAAGAAGAAAATGGTAGTGTTACAATCGAAGAAGGATATAGCACAAACACCGTCGAATTATTCCGAACGGAGTAACAGAAACACGACACAGTCTGATACATCTGGTTTCATTGACAATGTTGAAAGCGGTGTGAGGAATGAAGTGGCCAATGCCGTGATGCTAGGCAGACCAGAGAAGAACAAGAAACTACGCTATCTTGATCCGGAAACTCTGGTGTCCGAAGAACCGAAAGACGAAAAGAAACTGTACAACTTTTTTGTTGATTTACTGGAAACTACCATCAGCGTTTATAATGTACAAGCCGAGTATGATGGAGTTAAAGCTTCGAACGCAGATTTGAAAATTAATGAATCGATTGCAGATAAACTTAATATTAAAAACGAAAAACGGAATGTCACTATAAAGGCTTCAAATCTCTTTAATAAACAAGACACAGATGAAGAAGAGGAGATAGAAAGAATTGAAGTGAAACCAATCACTCTTAAACCTGATTTATGCAACCCCAGTAAACCAAGAAAATTAAGAGCAGATTCGTTTACGTATGCAAAAAAGAAAAAACCCATAGCTCAGACGTCGAAAAGCGTAGAAGTCAGTCGCAAAACGTTATATAGAAATAAAAATGATTTTATTAACGTTCTGAAACAGGAATTAGAATTGGACGTTGGTGGTTTCGAAGAACCACAGAGTATATACCAAGCTTTGAAGGTAATGGCGCGGAATAAGAAAAAATCTATACGTTTCACTACATTAAAAAACGATAAGTTCACTGACGAATGCGTCTTGAAAGGCAGAAAGGTAATATCCACGAGCAAATCTAAAAAATATAAAAAGAAGGATTCGAATGATCAATTTTCGAAAGCAAAGCCCATTTCACGGTTAACGCTGAACGTATTTAGAGATACACCGAAGAAAAAAAATAAAACCATCGACCATAGCGAGAAGACAGATTCTTGCCATTCTCTAGAAGTCTATGGTTACGATTACGAGACTATGCCACCGATAAAACAAGTAACACGTCCCAAAGACGTGACTTTCACATATCACTCATCGCCTTCAAATAGTGAACTAGATTTTGACGTATACGACGCCATTTTGAATCCCAATAGCGAATTCAGTGTTGGAAAATTTTCGGCCATTTAAATTATATAGATTTAATTCTATATGATATGTAAATAAAAAAATATGTATGTGAACTCCAAAACTCCTATGTTATTTTAATGAATACGAAGGTTATTCTTTTTGTTCAAAATAAAACGTCTCTGTTATTTGTGATACTAGTTGAGACTGGCCCAATATTAGAATCTCTTGGCTACTTTTTTTTTTATTTTCTTATGGGATGGCGTTTCGGCTCTTGGCCATTTTGCCAATAACAAATTTAAATTTTAAAATTATAAAATGATAATATTAAAATGTTGGTGATGCACATTTTAATACTGTTCTTGGAGTATTTGACCAGAAACTCCAAGTATTGCTATTCAATTGAGTCAAGCGCTTAATAAAATTAATTTTTATCTTTCTCGAAATAGTAGAAAGGAATCAATGTCACCGTTTTCTTCTCTGATTCTCCGCTAACTTGTTTTAAACCACGCAAAGGATTTTGATAAGTTATCACAATTATTTAGATATTACAATTATTTGTTTCCGAAAGGTTTAAACTCGTATGTGTACCTATATAAGAATAATAAAAATAATAAAATAACTGACTGACTGAAACATTAACGCACAGCCTACTCCCAGGAGTAGGACCATGTGCTAGGACCATGAAATTTTGCATAATGGTTCCCTTTACCTTCTCTCTTTGTCTCCCTTTCTATAGAGAAAGTATTTGCGATACTAGTACATTAATATTATTATATGTTCGACTGGGTTGTGCCACCGTCCCACCATTTCTGCCATGAAACAGTAATGTTCGCATTACTTGTGTTTCGGTGTAAGGATGTGATCGCCAGCATATGCAGAACACGAGGCGTTCAATCTATGACCTCAAGGGTACCACTGCATTTGTGATTACAGATGTCATGGGCTGCAGTAGCTACTTGCCAGCAGGTGGACAGAAATGAATGAATATATTATATATATTCCACCACATGTAAGGTTATTCGAGACACGAAACAAATGTGAAAATTTCGTCTCGCCGCGGGAATCGAACCCGCGATCTCACGTTGTGCAAAGCAGCCCATCACCGTCTGCGCCACGGAGGTCCTCAAAATATTAATCTACTACTATCGCAAATACATTCTATGTGCTCAACATGAATATTTTACCGCATACATAATCTGTGCTTAACTGCTACATTCGATACGTCAGATTGTGAAGTTTGTCAGACGTCAGAAATTTATTATTAGTTGTAGTGGCCCGTGCTGCGGCATTTTCACGTTCAAATTTTATAAATGAGGTGAAAACATTTGCAATACCTATAGTTATTGGTGCTTAATTTACCACGGACTTAAAACATGGCTGGTTTTACTGAGAACGCGTTAGTACGTAAGTTACAGGATTTAAATTCGAGTCAACAGAGCATACAAACGTTATCGCTCTGGCTTATACATCACAGAAAACACCACGCAGCCGTAGTCAAAACATGGTTCAAGGAGTTGTTAAAAGTGAAAGATAGTAAGCAGCTTACATTTATGTATCTAGCTAATGATGTCATACAGAACAGTAAAAAGAAGGGCCCGGAGTATGGCCATGCGTTTGGGGAAGTACTTATTGAGTCATTTCAGCATATGGCTAGAACTGGAATTAATGCGAAGACCAAACACTCCCTGCATCGAATATTGTCAATATGGGGGGAGAGAGGGGTCTTTGATGCTCAGAAAATACAAGATTTTAAAGAGGCTGTGGATCCAAACGATGCAATACCTAGCAAGGTGAGCAAGCGCAAGTCTACTGATAAAGAGCCAAAGGAACCTGAAAAGAAAGCTAAGATGAATAATAATAAGGAGAAAAAGGAGAGACGTAAGAGTGAGACAAAGGTAGAAGCGGTTTCGCAAGAGACACACGTCACTGTCAGCCCAAAGACTCCCCCTGGAGACCCTCCTGAACCTGAAGAATTAATTAAGGCTCTCCTAGAACTTGAATCCAGTGCTTCAAGCGATGAAGCGGTCAGAGAGAGGATTGCTTCCCTCCCACCAGAAGTGTCAGAGGTGCAATTATTGGATAATTTAAAAGGTAACCTTACCAAGCTTCTGTGTTATTACGTTGTGTTGGTAAAAAAAAAATTACATGTATCTGTTCATTTAAAAATAAATTTTGTGACTATTTATTGTTTCATTTATCTCGGATACTTACACATTTAATTTTAAATAATAAACACTGAATCAGTTTATGTTTTTGTAGTCACTTAAATTTACATTAATTATTATTACTAAACAACCTGTATACATTTTTAATGCAAGTTAAAAATAAGGTAAAATGATGACTACTCCTTCAATAAATATATTTTTCAAGTATTTTATACTGAGAATCGTTTTTGAACCACAATTGTGTGTAACATTTAGCTAAATTGCATTTCGTAACTAATCCCCGTTTCCTACAATTGTTTGTTATATTGTGACCGATTTATTTCTACACTTTGAGTGGTCTATTTTTAACCAAATTTAATCAATTAATTTCAATCAAAGAACATATAATATTAGTCAAATGTCATGGTTACTTTTTTAAAATTGATATATAATAATAGATTGTTAGATATTTTTAGCATTAGTTTCAGTTATATTGTAAGTAAGGTTTTATGCAACTTAATACAAACACATACATTACTCTCTTGTAGATAAGCAACATTGTACACTGGTTTAGTTTACAGTTAATTATAACCATTTGTTTGTGCAATTTAACAATGGTTAATTCTAAACAGATAACTGTATAGTTTATATTACATTAGCGCCAAAAGTAATACCCAATTGTTATTAATATTGAAATCCACACACTGAGTTCTTGTTTTAATCTCTATATTAACGAAATTTAAATAAATTGGCATTGAAATGTACAATTTACTAAATAAATCGATCAGCCTACAGTTGTGTATTTTTGTATTTTAGATAAGGAAACGGCATTGAGTTTGAGCGCCGTAGTGAACTCAGCGGTGGAACTCCTGGCCGAGTATAACCTGAGGTTGTCCGAGGAACTGGAGAAGCGGCGTAAGGTAGCGGCCATGTTGCGTGACTTCGCTCAGGCACAACACGACCTAGCTAAGCAAGCTGAAGCGAGACTCGAGGAGTACAGCGTAAAGCTGCAGAAGATACACCTGGTGAAGGCAGAGGTGAAGGCGCATGTGGACAACCTCCCAGATGTGTCGCGGCTGCCGGACGTGACTGGCGGGCTCGCGCCGCTTCCCTGCGCCGGAGACCTCTTCAGCATCTGACTGGAACCTCTTCAGAATCTGACGAGGACCTCTTCAGCATCTGAGGGGGGGCACTTCAGAATCTGACGGCGACCTCTTCAGCATCTAAGGAGAAACTCTTCAGAATCTGACGGGGACCTCTTCAGTATCTGAGGGGGACCACTTCAGCGTCTGAAGCCATCTGTCTATATCTTCCTAACATATTCGTCTAAAGTGTCATACACAAACTCTTCGACTTCTTATTAAGCGACTGAGATTATCTAGATCATTCTAGAATAATCTTTTGGATTATAGTTTGAGACACATTGATATATCAATCTTCTTATCTTAAGCGTCTGAGGCTGTTTTGATCTTGCTAGAAATTCAGCGCGTGAGACACACTTAGTTTGCCTCCACCTATATCTCGATACTATTCCTAGTATTTCAGTTTTACACAGAGACACATTAACGTCTCCATCTATCTTAAGTGTCCCAGATTATCACGACCTTCTTACATTATACTTTTGGTTCACAGTCTGAGGATATCTTTGTCTCTATCTTCCTTTCTTCAACGTTTTTTTACTGTCTAGATAATTATTTTGACCCTCAGTTACTTTTGATCCCAGGCGTGGCATTGATTGTGCAAAATTTGTTTGTTCAATTATGATTCGATGGTCGTAGATGATTGTGAAAATATTCGTTTGTTTTTATTTTATTTCATATGTGTATAGAAGATTCGTATAGACTTACAGTGCGTGTAGGCGTACAACACCAAGACTTGTAGAATATAGAGCGATAAATTGCTTTACTGTTAGGAAAATGCGTCCGTAGAATATCATTTAAATAATATCTGTTGAGAGATACGCTTTTACCTATGCGCGATCTACTAAACTATGTGGCTGGTTGAAGTTGTTCCCCTGGTTCGGTACTTCTGTCACACCTAATTGTTTAAGCAGCAGTTGATCGCGCTTCTGTGTGTCTATGTATAGGCGTGATAGCAAGCATATGTAGGGCACGAAGCGTTCGGATTGCCTCGGGACTGGCAAAGCATCTTTTTATAAAATGATAATTAGGCAAACGGCGCATGCCCGTTAACGTTCACTTGATGTTAAGTGAGCACTGCACCCATGATAACCGTAACCGACTCATCATCCTGTTCGTACTCGGTCCCAAGTGCGTTGCTACTCCTGAGGCTAAGATGGTTGCCTCATGTATCCTGTGTGTGCTGGCTGCCACACTCCTCAAGCTGAAACACAACTCATAAGAGCTGTGTTCGATTTAGTAGGATATAGCCCTTCACTCATAATATACACAAATATTACGTATTCATTCAAATTTATTCGTAACATAAATAAATGTTTAGATAAATTAGTATTATCCATATCTTATATAAGATTGTATTGAATTAATCAATACGGAATGTTTCATCGGCTATTTGTTAAGATATCAAGTTTTGACAGCTGGACATTATCATCTCTCACATATATAGCACCAGCCAATTCCATCTCTGCATGATCGAGTTTAACAACTGCATTACTGCGTACATACAATATGTTATCGAATTATGAAGTCATCAAGAAAACATTTAGCCCATAGGTTCCCAAAGGGGGCGGTACCGAATCCAAACGTAAATGGGGGGCGATCGCGGCGTAACAACCTAATTAGAAATTAAATATAACAAAACACTTAAGATCAGATGAATAAGATAATTACATAAAGAGGAAGAATAGATAATTGGCAGACATACAATTTCCATAATTATCTATTATGTGAAGGGAATATTTTTTCTTTTAAGGGGCGGTAGTCCATAGTTGGGAACCCATGATCTAGCCGTATCATTATATTGTTATTAAACATAATAATTGTAGTTATATTCTATAGTAGTATAATACAATTTAGATTCAGAAGCAGGAAGAAAGTGGTACTATGACAGTTTCCGGGTGAATTAATTCATATGATACTTAAAAGCATTCAAATATTTACAAATATAACTTTATTATAGCAATATTATACTCCTAATGTATCATCAGTTTCGTAATGTATAGAATAGTTTTATGTTTTACTTATATATGAGAAGATAAGCTCCGGACCCATAATTGTTTGTTTTATATACAAAATATATTGTTAAAACAAAGCATTCGTTGTATGTGAAAGTTACAGCATGTTTTGTATTTTAATTAAGCTGATTTGACAAGGATTATAAAACTACTTAAACCCAGTAAAGTGATTAATTAATACTTTGGTTAATTGGTATTTTTCTATCAAGAGAATTTTTAGTTGTGCATATTCTGTAATAATTCTATAACGTTAATTTTTAGGGCATATAATAAAAAGTTAAAACTACTTCGTTAACTTAGGTGTCGCAAATGCGACAGCCGAGCAAGGGGTCCTGGGTTCGATTCCCCGATCGGGCAAAGTGTTATTGGGTTTTTTCTGATGGGAAAAATTTCAAGTAGCCCGTTGATTGGGAACGTCATCGGTGAAAGGTGATGGGCTCGCCTCCTTTTACATAAGACCTAAAAACAACAGGCGAAACGTGATGTACACCTCTGCCTAAACCTTCAGGTAAATGCAGAGTAATAACAATAACGTGTTAGTTACACTTAGTAAGGGTTGATTACCCTTACCTGTGTAAGTGGGGGGCCCCGTGGGGCTGACTACAAGGATGGAGAAAAAGAAAAGTACCATAGTGAGTGTTGTAATACATTGATTTTTATTGCGAAGAAAATGTATTATTAGTATTGACCGGCATGCAAGCACCGCCGATTCGTTTAACTACCCTTCAGTCATTTGATCCGTATTATTTATTTGTTTGTTTTACATAGGCTGTTTTTGCAATAGAGGCCTGAAATTATACATTACATTTTCTCGTAATTCATGCAGAATTGTCATTCATCGTTTATTACTAAGGTTGTTAACAACATAATTGGTTCTGAAATTGCAATAAAAATCTACAACTTTATTACTAAATGTTTTCTAACTGTAACTACGTCAAAGGGGCTGTTATATTGGAATAATTAATTATAAATATTCAATAATGATTGGATTAATTAGTTTTATCATTATATAAGTTAGAAAGCAGGGTTAATATGTATTAGTACTATGGCCAGAGTCTCTGGGATTCCGGCTATAGAAGATGCAAATTTGAGATTACCATTTCACTATAAGCGCTTCTAAAAAGTTTTAGTTACTAAGCAAACTGCTAGATACGAATAGCTACCCGCGCCATACTAAAAGCATCAAGCCTCATACAACCATCTTCACCTGAAGTCACCTGGCTGAAGACCATTGGAAGAATATATACATTTTAGCGACCCCCTATGCCGAGGTCCGAACCTCTCAGAGAGGTGCCTTTAAGCGGGATCGTTGTCCCTTGTTGTTTTTCATGCATTCTTGCATTCCAATTTAACTTCATTGTCCAAGACCCTATCTGGCTAATCACTCCGCCTGCCACAAATGTGACACTGAAGGGCAAACAGTCCTTGCCATTTTAAAAATGCATCATGTTGAAAATAGACTCTAATTATAATAAAAGACAATTACATTATATAGGTACTATGCATAAAATAGTTTAAACCGTTCTCATTATTTGTTATTGAATAATAATTTTAGTATCATAGATGTGACCCACATTTTCTATTGAAGCGTACTATTGTACTCATTTGAGGTCCGGTTTTCATAAGCCGGAATACTTCGCTAGAAAAATTAGTATCATTAATTGTTATAAGCTAGTTCAATGTTGTTAAATAATTTTCCTATGGTAGTTAGTGAATGTAAAATAATTTTTAAAAAAACACTATACTTTCTATGCCCCTTCTCACCATATATGCAAATTGTAAACGATTGAAATGCACATAAAAAATGTTTTATGATAACTTGCAACTTGTTTTAGCTGATTATGATGTTAGCCACGGGTAGGGGGAGTGCTTTCTTAAATTCCAAACTTTGTTCGGATTGATGTATGTATATGTATATAGCTACCAAAAGCTCATAGATATTATTTGCGATATTTAAATATAAAGTTGTTAAAACAAACATTGGTTTTTTATTTCCTTATTTTCTTCGTGGACAAATAAAGCAGAAAATTGTATATATATGTACTCTATAGTCTCAGGAAACGTCAACGCCAATTATTTCTACTAAATTTTTTTTAAAGAGCAGGATTTTAATAATTAGATCCTTACTGCAGTAAGAAAACATGAAATTGAATACATAATATATTAGTTTATAATTAATTTTTATAAACAATCTCTCATACCTTTCTCACGATAAAAATTACTAATTTCTCTGAAACAAATCCCTTATTTAGATATATATTTTTAGGGTCAGTGTAATCTTCGTATATGTTTTTCATATCTGTCTATAAATATCTATTACAACTTTCATGTCATTGTCATTAACCTCAATTTGTTTCTATTCTTATAATCATTTATAGGAAAGTTTATATCAGTAATATTTTTTCATTTATTATTGTGTAACAATATGAAATATCTTTTGAAGGAGGAGATGGTAATTATTTAGCTGTATTTTGCTCATGTATTTACTTAAAAAAAATTACTGTCATAAATTATTCTTAATAATGGTAATTTTAAGTTCTTTCTAAGTTTTTCAATTACATGTAAAGTTATTTGTATTTATTTTATTCTCAATTTAGGTTTTTGTTTAATTTTTTTTTTCTTAACTTTTTTAAGTATGTTTTTTTTTACTATGTCTATTTATAACATATGATAAATGTAAGTTATATCTACTTCTAATTTACTGAGCATCTTTATAAAGTTATTTTTTTTTTGGAATCTATGCACGCGCTTAATATATTAATCGTTAGTAAACTTTAACGGTAAAAAATAAATAAATTATAGTTTAATAGTATAAGTAATAGAGAAACACAAACTCGAATTTAGAAACAATTTCGCTCTCTATCATACGACACTTACGAGCTTGATATACATCAAATAGTTTAACACACCGATCCTAGACACTTACTTAATATGACAGTACCCGTTGTAAATTGAATTTATTATAGTCATTAAAAAATGGAACTGATTAATAAATGTTTGTCACAGAAAAGTAAATAAAAAGACCAGCAATCAGGTTAGACGGACATCTTAAATCAAGGCAAAACAATGTCTCCATAGTGTAATCGTATTTTGACTTTGTTACGGCTGCCGCTTACGTCGAACCCAATGTCGAAGCGCAGAAAAAATAGCAATGACAAAGAACTAGACCGAAACTGAATGTTGAGCAAGTCTAGCTCGGTGTAACAATGGTTTCAAAAGAAATATAACAAAAGTGGATTCCTGGAATGGGGCAAGAGTTTTTGCCGGTCTGAAGTGTCCTAACAATTTGTCTTCAACCGGATCTTGATGTAAGCAAAAACCGAATATCGGAGTTTCCGCCCGGTGGTTCGGTATTATCTCCGATCATTTATCATCATCATACATTGTGTGGAGGGAAATTGAAATGATATCGCGCTCGTTCATGCGACAAACCC
>DWIE01001556.1:0-10558 GCA_018248235.1 Choaspes benjaminii
GAATTTAGTCAGTCGGAATGCATGAAAGCAAAATGGGACTGCGATCCAGCCTAAGGGCACCTCTCTGAGAGGTTCGAACCTCGGCTTAGGGGACGTTTATCAATTTATTGTGTACACAGTTGTTGGAGAGCCAAAGAAATCTGTCTATCTTTTTATCTATGTATAGTATTGTAGTGTAGAAGTGCACCCAGCAGGTCCGCAGCGGCCGCCGCTGCCGGCGGGCGCCGCCAACTGCTCGCTGGAGGTGAAGAAGGTGCCCCGCGGACTGAACGACATCACCCACCTCAACAACCACTTCAGCAAGTTCGGCAAGATCGTCAACATACAGGTGTGTTTCGGCGGCGACCCGGAAGCCGCGTTGATCACGTTCTCGACGGCTGCCGAAGCGAGCGTGGCGTACAAGAGCACAGAAGCTGTGCTCAATAACAGATTCATCAAGCTCTTCTGGCACAGTCCGGAGAACAAACAAGAGAACACAGCACCGGCAGGCCAGCAGGCGAACAAGCCGGCGGAGCGGCAGGGGGCGCAGCACCCCATGTCGCACAACAAGGTGCTCATCAACCGGGACAACATGAAGGCCACGGCGGACAACAAGCAGCAGCAGGCCGAGAAGGAGAAGCAGTCCCTGAAGGAGGCGACGGCGAACGGGCAGCCGGAGGTGCGCAAGGAGGGCCCGAAGGCGGCGGGCGGCGGCGTGCTCAGCATGCAGCGGCGCGCGCAGGAGCTGCTGCACACGCAGCTGCGCCAGCAGCGCCTGCTCATACAGCGCATGGAGGCCGGCAACGTTTCGGAAAGCCAGAAGGCGACCCTGATGGAGGCGATTAACGCAGCTCAGGAGGGCATCGAGAAGCTGCAAAAGGAGCTGGTGGCGTACAATGGGATGCTCAGGCAGATGCAGGTCAACAACAAGAAACCGAAGACCGCTGTCGAGGCGCAGAAGGAAATACTCGACGCGGAGCTGGACTATATCACGAAACAACAGGAGGGACAAGATGTGACGGAGCTGGCCAAGAGGATAGCGGAGATGAGGCGGCAGATGTCAATACAGTTCCCCTCCCACCCGGTCATGAGGAGACAGCATTCAAGGGGCGGGCGGTTCAACCCCGCGACGAGGCTGACGCGGCTGCCGGGCGCGGGGAAGGCGTTCAGCGTGAACCAAACCGTCGACCACCGGCCGCGCGCGCTGCTCGTGTCGGGGTTCGAGTCCGACGAGCTGCACTCGTTGCTGTCGCACTTTGCGCAATTCGGCGAGGTGAGCGGCAAGGAGCTGAACCCGGCGGTGCCGGAGCTGGTGGTGCAGTTCAAGGCGCGCGCGCACGCCGAGCTCGCCATGCTGCGCGGGAAGCACTACAACGACAGGACGCTCTCGATAACCTGGGTGACGAACAACAAGCCGTTGTCCTCGAACATTCCGGCGCCGGTGCACAACGGAGACGTCGCAGCGGACGACAGCAAGGATAGTGAGGCACAGCAGCAGGGAGTTCAAACAGCAACACCGGGCGTTCCGGGGGCACACGAGGCGGTGGCGGCGCGCTTCGACGAGGAGGAGGAGGAGGACCCGGACGAGGAGCGCTCCTGGCGACGTTGACGCATACACACACAGGCACACACACACACACACACTCACACTCTTCACACACAAGGATATACAAGCGCTCGTGTCGTGTGTCATGTTACGTGTCGTGAACATATGCACTCGCGTGTCACGTGCCGCCGCAACACGCATGCGTGCGCGCGTGTTTTGTGACACGTGACACGTACATGTATGAGCGCGTTTTAGGTCGTTAATTGCGCATGGGTGGGTGTCATGTGTCGCTAGTTACTCGGTCATGCGCACGCATATGCGTCGTGCGTGTTATAAATGTGCGTGTGGTCGGTCGAGAGGGAGGGTTGGTCGATGTGATTCGAAATGTTTGATAATTTCATTTTTTTTATCGGTTGTTTTTTTTTTGTATATATTTGTATATTTTATTGTTTGAAAAACATTAATAAAATTAGTTGAATAAATTCTGCTTGGATAATTCAATAGAATAAATAAACATTATTTTATTTCCTACGCTACTCCGTTTCTGTTTTAAAAAGTGTTGGTTGGTGAAGTAAATCAAAAACTTTGTTTTAAATATTGCATTTGTTTATCACATTACATTTCACTATCAATCAAAATTCTTTTAAAAATTTACATACAACCAAGTAACATACCAGTTTGAGGGAAGGAAACTTTTAATGTGAACAAAAAGTCCAACCATGTAACATTGCGTTACGTGTCCTGGAACAACCACACCGGTGCGTGCGAGCGAGACGTGCCCGTCGATGCGTGCGTGTGAAAGGGATGTGACTATTGACAATTCGTGCCCATGCGCCACGCATATGCGACGTGTTTGTTGTACTGATTTATAAGCGGATTTGAGCCAAAATTATTATCAAAAATCAATAGATTAACATTTGTAGTTGTTTTGAAACTATCGAATAATATATACCGATCTGTCGCCCTGATTATTGAAAATGTACTCATAAAACTTTGCTCCCAACAATATTATGTGAGTGTCGCTACGCTCTTTCGCAGAGACACTCAAATTCATTGTTACTTATTTAATTCATCCTGTCTTACATTAAATATTTCGTACATACTAAAGTGGTGAGCCCGTGCCGATGTGAGAGCACGGAACGCCAGCTCCGTCAGCGGCAGGGTGCGCGCGCCGTCCCGCTGAGCGAGGGCTGTGGACGGGTGTGTGCGTGCCAGGGATGCGTAACAACCGAATTATGAACTGCATATAATTAGAAACAAATATTTGTACATCGTTTCGTTTACTTCACGCGCGTGGTGGAACATTCATGTTCGATTGCCAAGGTACCACCGTCAGTTGTTTGCGCCGTGAAGCAGTAGTGTTCGCGCTACTTGTTTCGGTGTAAGGCCGTGATAGCCAGCGTACGCAGAACACGAGACGTTCGCTCTATGTCCTCGTAGCAGCACCGCATCTGTGGTTACAGATGTCTAGGGCTGCTAGCCACTTACCATCAGGTAGACTGCAGCTTGTGTGGTACTTCATAATTCATAATATTATAAAATTGTTAACACGAGAATTACCTTTTTAAATGTATAACTGAAATAAGTTGAACTTGATATATAATAATAACTTTGGCTCGATCCGTCAATGATGCTTTAGCTTAGTCGAATCGAATGCTGTCGAATGTCGGACCGTACGCCGGAGACGACGCCGGGCGACGGGGTTGTATACAAATGTTTTGGTACCTCGCAGGGTAAACTGACGGCTATATTTAAAATATTTGGTTTGTCTGTTGTTAGAGTTTCTCTCCTTTATATATTGACGGTTAAATGTTAAAGAGAGTAGATGGTATCCCCCAGAAGGTTTGAACGGTAAAAAGGGACAAGTTAAGTTTGCTAAGTAGACTTGATTCGAATTGTTTTGTTGTCCAAAGAGTTGGTTTTCTTTTTTGCATTTTACCGACGAAATGGTCAGTTACTTAAATTATGTTGTCTATGGCCGTATTTCTTTTTAAATATCGGCAATACTGTTATTGTTGCAACAGTGATTATTCAAGTGGTTGAATCCATTATTTCGTTCGTAATCCACAAAATACTACGAAATAAAAATCTCTTTGAATTCATATAGAATATAGCAAATATCAAACAATTGATTTGAACAACATAAAACGCTGTTATGAATATTTTGTTGAAATATCTGTCTACTTATATAGAAAGCACAGTATAGCATGCATTGCTATTTATTTATACAATTGTTGTAAACAATTTAAATGTATAGCCGCCAGTGTATCTGCAATGTTGGAATCGTTTTTTAAACAATAATTTGCTTGGTAGCAGTCAAAAACCATTTTAATATATGCATCTAATTACGATTATTAATTTACAACAAAATATATCTTTATATTATTAGAGAAATAAATATATATTGTTATGAATGAATAAATAAATAAAAATATTATATATTTAGAATTCTAAGTCAGTTGGAAATTTGTAACACGCTCATATTAAAATTAAAATGGTATATATTCAAAATGTATATCTATGCATAGTTTAACTTTAAAAGAAATAGAACATAGCTATAAAGACATATATTGGCATAGAGTTGAATATATAAAAATTCTAATAGATTCTCCATATACATGTATATAGTATATCTTTTTATAACAAGAGTAAACGCTGATAGAATAATGTATATAACACAGTAACACTTTATGATATTGTTCTATCGCGTTTATGGTTTTTGAATGTTGCCAGGCAATAAATTGTTAGTAATGTTGCCATGATAGGAATATTGATAATACTGGAAGACTATAAATGTTGCGTGTCACTAAGCAGTTTTTCGATACATATATTTTTTGCGAAGAGTTTTACAGATTGTCGTGTTAAGATAAGATAGATACTTAGATCGGAGAATATTTAAGGAGTTATGCTGTTAAGATCATTACTTACTATATTACGTGTGTGGCAACATTTTACGATGTGGCCAGCCTTAAAAATATATCTCAAACATGTCCTTCAATAATACTTAAAATATTTACTTTTATAGTAGATTATTATCCTAGTTCTAAGATCTACTCATACGGTCTATGAATAAGCTATATATATATGACACGAACTATAGTTAAAAAAGCGAAGTCTATCACTGTACTCACGTGTCTTTGCAATGGCACGTGTGTGATTCCGAACTTCGTATAACACCGTGTGATTGTCCGTGGTCGTTGCTACTTGTGTGCTCGAGCGATATTAACCATCAGACGCGTTTGTGTGATTCACACATAGAAGAACGTTCTACCATCTAGAGGTTTAGTACATAAACGTATGTTGTAGAGAATATTATTAACAACACGACAGAGTTCTGCTCGGTTTTTATATTTTGATGTCCGAACGCCATCTGGTGGTGTGCAGGCGAGTATTGAACAACGACAATGCAACTACCTCGAATATTCATCAAGTGGCGTTAGCGGTTAATCTCGTTTCAACGCACCTGTATCTTATAAACAATGCCTTATATAAATATAAAATTATCTCAAAAACGTAGAAGTAATATCCAAGATGCACGTAATATATATGTATATATAATTGTTTGTTGAAAATGTTAAAGATATATGTTATATACATAACAGATATACAATATATTATATTATATATTACATACTATATGTATATGTCATACGAGGAACCCAGTACTTAATTGTTTAGTCATTGTCTTGTCACAGATATTGTAGGTTTTTTAACTATGTTTATATAAAAGAGGCCAGATTAGGAAGCTAGATATGATATCGGTTTACTAAAACTGGCATTACATACTATTTACATCGAGTGTACCTACGCACTAGTTTTTGTCTAGACTTTAGTGTGTTTAGTGTAATGCGAGGAGGGCAATTGTAATTTACACTATTGGTGTATTACACGTTACACTTGACGGACTGTCCGGTGTGAATGTGGACCAATGGAGCGCGGGGTCGCCGGTTCGGTTCAGCGGCGAGAGGGATTTGTATAATTCGTTACCCGTTTGGTAAACGCTTGAGAGTTGTTGAACTTGTATGCACACGCTCAATACGCGTTAAATATGGCACGATCGGGTACCGCCGTCACGCGTATCTGTGCCTGGAGTCGGTGATGATTTTATTGCGAGTTTCGCTGTGAAGAATGACCGTGGCCACGTGTAGTACAAGGGAACGCGACGCGTTGCAGTGTGATCGCGGCGATGATGCGAAACACGTGCCGTTCGAACTCGACTCCACGGAGTAGCACCGCATCTGTGTTGTATTCTGTACTCAAATGAGGAGAGTGTTACTTCATACCGTGGTTAAGTCATGGGACACACATGGGACAGTGAACATGAAGTTAACATCTAGTGGACTCCATAAAAGATTCTGTAAAATAGGAGTTAACCTCCATTGGTCACGATAAGCCATCGAAATGATTCTCACCGTTTCGTGGTGGAACCGAATTGAATGGAGAATATATTTCTTAATATAACAGCCACTCACAATGTACTGGTTTTATACCGATAAAAAAGATGATGATAGCCAGCATACGCTGAACACGGGGCGTTCGATCTTTGTCCTCAAGGCTGCAGTAGCTACTTACCAGCAGGTAGGCTGCAAGCCCGTGTGCTACTTCATAACATAAAAAAAGGTACTCTACCAGTTACATTAAACAATGTGTGATATATGCGATTAGTTTGAAATCATACGAGACTAACCGATACAGTAGTAACATATGGGGATAGAATTGGACTTGTATATCCCAATACGTAACGACAATTGAACACGAGGCGTTCGATCTATGTCCTCTAGAGCAGCACGTATGGTTACAGATGTGCAGGGCTGTACATCTACTTACCAGTAGACTACAAGCCCGTGTGCTGCTTCATAACATTAAAAAAAAACATACGCAACCATGGATGATCATAATATTGCCTTATTACGTCTAATATATTGCTCATTTTCCTAGCTGATAACTAGTAATTTATTACACACTGCCTACATAAGTAACGTCATTTTAAAGTACAAATTTTAACATATTTATATAAAATCAAGTGCTTTATCTATAGCAATAATTTAGCGTTATGTATGTGTGTATACATTGGACGGACGGACTGACAGACGCACTATACAATTGGTAGATACGTAGGTTGGGAAATGTCGACCATTATGTTTTTGTATCTAACGATCGCGTGGTAGAAATTCTGTCGTAATATATTGGGCAGCGTAGTTGTAACAAGGGTTGATAAACAAATATATAATTAGGGGAATCGGATGACGTACAAGTAAAAATTAAAATACATATATTCCTAATTGTACACAAATAACAGATAAACATAAATACAAATGAATATATAAGAAACATATACAACTGTCTGTCTTATCGCTTGAGAGCGATATCTTCCGGACAACCTTAAAAGCTAATGAGTAGAAAAAGACAGGTGTCTTGTGATCGCCTGTTCATTGTATCATATCGATTTATTGAATGTTTTTTACAATTACTCCCTCAGTTACGTCTCTATTGAAGGAACGTAGCTAATGTCACGTTTTGTGGCTGTTTCAGTGGGAAAAAATATGTATCTACCGTAAAAAAATAATCAGAAATAGTATTTGTAAAACTATTTAATGTCTCAAATTTAATATATTCGTCTTGTCTCTGTTATCAGCCGCATATTAGACTTAGTTTTGAATTAGTAAACCTTAAAATTCAAATATATAATTAAAAAATACAAAATCAATCTCTTTGTGTGTGTATATTCGAAAGAAAAGACGAAATAAAATTTATCTTACTTACATTTCTTGTCTTAAATAAATACATTTAATAAGCGACTTCATTTTAAATTCATCACAAAACAAAAAATACTAATATATTGAAATTAAAATGTATATTGTATTAACAACCCGGTCATGCGTTGCTCTAGCTGAGTACGAAAATATTTGCAATAAAAATAATTAAGGATCACTTATCGAATTAAAAGTATCCTATCTCTCAAGCTAGACCAAGAAAGGTATGTACGAAAGTTTCACGGAATTCCGTTCAGTGTCCTCAGATGACCGTGGACGAACAACTTGACGCAAAAAAATTATCGTATACGATATTTTCAAAACATGTAAACTTTCATTTCGAAAACATAATGGTCGATGTTGTCTTCTAGATTTATAATTAGACTTACTTACGTCTAATACGTTAACGATCGTCGAAATCTGACTCAGGGGTTCGTAGTTCTGTTGGTGATTGGGTCTGGTCTGGTGGTCAGGTTACTCGTAGCTCCTTGTGTGATACCTATACTGTTATGTCTTCCGTGTCTCTCCTTAGGTCTTAATCTATGAAATTAAATAGGTTAATTGTTTGTCAACATACTTGTCCACTTTTTGGGAGCTATAAGTAATTCTGAAAGTCCTGTCCATGGACTGACCTTACTGGAGGTAACAAAAAAATTGTCTAATAAGGAAGTTGGAAGTATAAGCGCCAAATAAGGTTGTGGTGTAAATCTTGTCTGTTAACTTTACTGGAGATACAATTCCTTGTGTGTAAGCAAATTGAGAAACGCCAACCGTATTAAGAGCTCGGTGTAAATCGGCTATTATAAATTATCTGCTACGTCTAAACGTAGGTAAATTGAAGGGAGTAAGAAGGGACTTACAGATTTGTAATAGCAATAGAGTTCGAGTCGTTCCAACTTCCATCTATAGAAGTATGTTCTATAGAGAACTTCCATAGAACACCACAACATTTCAACACCGGGTGGACGGTCCACTCGCACGGGCAAATTGATTATATCAAATATGACGCAAAGGTGAATAGGGGATCATTAGTATAGGTGGATGGTTGCGTAGTGATACAGAATACGGACCTCTGAACGTTGAAAAGAAAGGTTAGTGTTACATTAGTCTAGGACCACTGAGTTCCATCGAAGTTATTAGTGAACCGCTAGCTTACTTTAGATGAAACTAGATGCAATAATATTAGTTGTACGGAATGTCGGTTAGTGTTTATTGGTACGCGGGAGGCATTCGGCGGCATTCCACTGTGTCCGGTCGAGCGTACGTTCCAACGCGTGTGGGACTCTTCAGTTTTGTAGTTGGGATTTGGGTGTGTTTATCTTTGAACACAAATGTAAACGTGTTTACGTATGCAACATCACAGAACACTTATTATAATTATTTAATATTCACATGAACAAACACACAAATATCCGGTTTCTGTTTGTTGTTATTGTAGTTGTAATCTAGTGTATTATTTAGTTTTGTTACGATTACAAATGTAATGTCTCTTTTCTACGCTTGCTGGAGATGGGCTTTGTGGAGATAGCTGTCTCCAGGAAGGGTGGCTGGAGATAGATGTACCGTGTGCTCGACCTTACACTACTCTGAAACGCGAGGCTGTAAAAAAAAGTGTTTATTGTTGTAACAAAAATGTTATATAAATCTTAGAGAGTAATAGTTATATATTATTATTATATTGATATAGCGTAAGTTATTTGTTTTTCTTTTTAGCGTGAGAGAGTTTTTTTTTCTTCTTTTAAATATACACAAATGTTTTCCTTTTCGTGTCCTTAGTTTTGTAAATGTTTTGGTGTTAAAATGGGTGGTTCGTTAACTGCAGGGAACTTATGCGATTGCTGTTGGTCGTTGATGCAATTTCGTCCTTTGATTAGCTAAAATATGTTTGTAATTGTAATTTCCAATTGGGGTTGCGATCGAGCATTTGTTAGGTACTAATTGTAATAATTCGGTTTCGCGTAAGAAATCGAATTAATTAGCTTAAATCGATATATAAAATACAGTCTGTAATGTAGTTAGTTTGTGCAGTTAAAATTTCCCATTTGTATATAAGCATTTTTCATGTTGTTTTACTTCTTTTTTTTTCTCGTTTATCTGTACCGTAGTTAAGGCGTTTGTACATTGTAACGGTTAGACTAAATAGCGATTATGTGTTACTGACTTAGTTGTAAATCTTGTAAAAAAGATGAAAAAATAAAAATAAACCTGGAGACCGTTGAAAAAAAGTACATCCCAGAGACGGTAAAAAATATTTTTTGACATTGGTCAGTGCATATTTTTTATATGGCGGTTGCTCATCGTTTTTTGAAAGAACCACACTTGTAACACGAGAAAAAAGAGACTTGTGGATATGTTTGATTTTTGTAAAAAAATGATGTGAGAAAAGAAAATGCAACCGCCAACAAAAATGGTCTAAGTTTCTCTTGCGAGACGTCAATATTATAGAGGCAGCCGCCTCTTTTTTTTCTCCCTTTTTTTTAAGATGGATTTCCCGTCAGGTAAGTGGAAGATAGGTAACGAAGAAACAAAACTGAAGAAATAAATTGTGTTCATTTTATTTCATTTCCTATCTTCAATAAGGAAGAGGAAGAAGAATATATGAGGTCAATCTTACTTGCCAACTGCAAGCAGGCGTAGATGTATTACTTTTTTTAATAGAAAATTGTCTAGCAAACTGGCATGCAGTTCACTTGATGTTAAGTGACGACTGCAGCCCGTGACAACCGTAATGGGCTTTAAATAGACCCATCGATCTATTCAAAGTCTGTCACAAGTGCGTTGCTACTCTTGAGAGAAAAGTTGGACGCTTCATGTATCCTGTGTGCCGGCTGATACAACCCTTCAAGCTGAAAGAACTCAAAAGAGAAACACACCGCAGAAATAGTTGCAGTGGTGTTGGTTGTGCAAGAGAACCTGGGTAGATTCTACCGCCACTTTATTCGCTTTGTAAACCAAAGTAGACCAAAAAATAGACGCTCTAGAAATGTGGTGCTGGCGACGAATGTTTAGAATTCCATGGACTTGTTTCGCACCAACGTACCTATTCTTAACAAAGTGGGTATTAAACAGCGTCTATCCTCCATCGTAAAAGCACGTATCCTCTCATACTTTGGACATGTTTCGAGGCGTGAAGGCATGTCAATTGAGAGGCTTGTTGTGGAGGGCAAAGTTGAGGGCACAAGACCGCGTGGGAGATCACCCACGCGCTGGACAGACCAGGTTAAGGCTGCCGTGGACGCTCCCGTCCATGAATGCGCTAGAAAAGCAGCAATCAGGGATG